>OVBE01005916.1:0-20800 GCA_900406425.1 Iberis pinnata
GACTTTCAATCCTGATTACTTGTGGTTTCTCTGATACCTGACGCTTCTATATTATAATTTTTAAACCGTTTTTATTTACTGTTTTGATAACCATAAATCATATTATTCTTGCTTTAGCCATATTTGAATTGAAACTGAANTACTTTGCTACATTGATCTGTTCTCTGCAGTATTTGTTTAGGATTTAAATTCTAGACCTATCACAACTTCATGTGTTTTTCATGTTACTTGGTTGTGGAACTTTCTAAATGAGTTGAGTTTACCGCAAGGGGAGCCAACAAATATTTTTGTGGATAACAAGTCAGCAATATCTTTGGCGAAGAATCCAGTCTTCCATGACCGAAGCAAGCACATTGATACCCTTTATCACTACATAAGAGATTGTGTTGCCAAGAAAGATGTGCAATTGGAGTATGTAAAGACAAACGATCAAGTCGCCGAAATTTTCACCAAACCTCTCAAGCGCGAAGAATTTATCAAGATGAGGAGTTTGCTTGGAGTAGCAAAATCAAATTTAAGAGGGGGTGTTCAAAATAAACTTGATTTTGGGTCAAGCTGTATTTTGGATCAAGCTTAAGTATTGGATCATTAGTCTAATATTCATATATTGGGCCAAATCCAATAACTTGATCCATATTCTATAATTTATGTAGAATTATCTTTCACCTCTTCAAGAATAAATATATAGATAATTCACACAACTATCTAGATATTTGTATTATTTTATTCATGATATTATGATAGAATTCTCTAGATTTATGATTAAAATATTATGGATATTTTGTACTTTGGACGTTATAAATACCTCTACTCCCTTTGTCATTTGTAATCAAGAAATCATAAACTCCTTTTTTACATAGAAAATCTCCTCTTCCAAAAATTTTCCCTTCTCTTCCAAAGTTATAAACACTTTCTCCACTACCTTTAAATACTTTCTTCCAACACTCTTCACATATCGTTCAGCCCTGGAAACAACAGTACTGTAAGGTGATAGTGTGAAACACAACACGACTTTCCCCACCATTGTAAGATCGAAATTGATGTGAAGACGCTTACAAGTACATTAGATGAACCAGAGCGAATTTAGAGAATTGATTAAAACAGACTGAGCATACGTCCTAATAAGAAACTAGAAATTTGCTATTACCCGGAAAAGCTTTCATTGTTTTTTTTCCTGGATCCTATGGGTAAACCAAGCTAGTGAAGTCAAGTTCTGGACCTGTGTACATTGCTTGACCCTGCATGGTAGTGTCCAAAATTACGATAAGACACAGATCATCATACATTTTCATTGTAAACATTGTGAAAATAACCAACAATTATTATAAATGGTCTTTACCAATATCACTTTATTATTTTCAAGTGTCATAGAAACAGGGCCGGCTCTGAGCATAGGCCAATGAAACATTAGCCTATAACTCCCATATTTTATAATTCAGTTCCCATATAACATAAGCCCCTAAAACTTAAAAAATCTATATATAAAAGTCTATTTTAATGGCCCAGCACACAAATAGATGTAATAGTAGCCTCAATTTTTATTAGTTGTGTTTCAAACCCCAAAATTTCAGGACCATTCTATGATAGAAGTGGGGAAGGACCGGTCTTAAGTAGTTGCAGCCACTGTTATGATCAAAGAAGCCGAGTTTATAACGGTCTGAGCTGCTGGGCCTGCATTACCACATGCACAAACAACTGTAATACCCTTAAGACTGCATGAAATGCTCCAATTGCCATTATAAAATTCTACACACAATGTCTAATCAAAACATGCGTGATTAGTCAAATAAAATAGAGATTATTGCAATGTTTCAATCTCTTGGATTAATTCTAACTTTTTTATTGTTTGAGTGTCCCCTATGTCATCGCAGTCAAAATTAACAACCTATAATTTAAGCCACACAATCTCTGATAAATATATCAAAACCAGCGTTATTAATCAAGTAAAATCTAGTTTATTGCAAAGTATAGAACAAACACATCAACAGAGTAATTGACAATCAATGATAAATGTAACTCAAACCAAAATTATCAAATTAACAAAAGGATAATTTTCATGGAGGTGGACTTTGGGGAAAATATTATCACTTTGGTGTATTTTGTGCTTTTGGTGTACTTTAGTGACAAAAGAGAAAAAAAATTTCTTCATTATACCTATATATTTTTTATATAATTACACTTTACCATTTTCTCTCTCCTGACATGTGTTAGATTCTCTTTTGCCTTCTTTTTCACCTTTAATCTTTAAAAATCAATTACTTGATAATATATATATATATATATATATATATATATATATAAGAGCTAAAATTATACTCAAATTCTTAACTTTTTATACTCTATAAATAGACACTTGTTTTGTTTAATTTGGACACAGGAAAAAAACAAGTTTCATGACGTCTGTGTACACGACACTTTGTGTACATGACGCTAGTTATTCGATGTATACAATGATTATTTAGTCTGTGTAGAATGTAATGTATCATTCAACATGTGTATAACATCATGTACACGATGCTTGTGTGTTCAACCTCGCGTATCATCCAGCATGTGTACAACGTTACGTACACAATGTTCTGTACATAATGCTTGTGTACATCGTGCTAATTATTAAATGTATACATCTAATAATTAGCATGATGTACACAATCATCGTGTAGACATCATTGTGTACGTGATGCTATGTACGACGTTGTACATACACTGAATCATCATTGTGTACATCTAATAATTATACGTCCATTTTACATGACATTGTACATAGATTGCATTATCATTGTGTACGACTGTATTATCATTGTGTACGATTGCATTATCATTGGGTACGACTGCATAATTATTGTGTACATCTAATCATTAGCATGATGTACACAAGCATCGTGTGTGTACGCGACACTATATACATGTTGCATGATACACGACGTTGTATATCGACTGCATCATCATTGTGTACATCTAATAATTATACGTTATTGTTCACGACATTGTACATAGTCTGCATTATCATTGTGTACATCTAATAATTAGCAAGATATACACAAATATTGTGTATACATCATTGTCTATGTAATGCTATACATATGTTACATGATACACGATATTGTACATAGACTGCATCATCATTGTGTATTCTGAATAATTAGCATCACGTACACAAAGCATCGCGTACACACATCGTCTTGTACACAAAGTGTCGTGTACACAAACGTCATGAAACTTATATTTTTTGTGTCCAAATAAAAAAAAATGTCTATTTATAGTACAAAAATATAAATTTTGGTATAATTTATATTTTTAAATATATATATATTACAAACTAATTAATTTTAAAGATTGAAGATGAAAAATATAAACATCATATCAACCAACACATCAATACCACTCTTTTGTTCTCTCCCTTCTTTTTAAGGACAAAATAGTATTTGTTGAAGGTGAAAGTATACCAAAAGCAAGAAGTCCACTTTTCTGTAAATACTTATCATTAGGTACACCATAGTGTGATTTATAGGGATGTTAAGTTGGGTCAAAATCCATGGGTTTACCCAACTTATGGATTAAAATTGGGTGGGTTTTTTTAATTTTTAATATTTAATACCGTATAGGGTAATGTGTTAACCATGAGTTTTATTTTTGTTCTTTGATTGTGTTAAATATTAATTTACACTAAGACTCCAAAATCATGTTTTTTTGTAAAACCAAAAAATTACTTTTTTGAAAAAATTAATTTTGGCAGGAAAACGTGATTTTGCGGTTTTGACGGAAAAATACGATGTGCAGGTTTGGCGGGAAAACGTAATTTTGAGATTTTTGGAGGAAAACGTCATTTTGCGGTTTTAAGGGAAAACCGATTTTTTGGTATTGGCGGGTAAACATGATTTTGCGGTTTTGGCGGAAAAATACGATTTACGGGTTTGGCGAGAAAACGTGATTATGTGATTTTGGTGGGAAAACGTGATTTTGCGGTTTTGGAAGGAAAACACGATTTTGCTGTTTTGGGGGAAAACGTGATTTTGCAGTATTGGCGGACAACATGATATTACGGTTTTGGCGGAAAATTACGATTTGTGGGTTTGGCGGGAAAACGTAATTTTACGATTTCTGAAGGAAAACATGATTTTGCAGTTTTGGTGGCAAAACATAATTTTGTGCCTTTGGCGGGAAAATGTGATTTTGTGGCATTGGCGGGAAAACATGAGTTTGCGGTTTTTGGCGAAAAATATGATTTGTGGATTTTGGCGGGAAAACGTGATTTGGCAGGGTTGACGGAAAAAATATGATTTTGTGGTTTTGATGGGTTAACGTGATTTGGCGGGTTTGGCCATAAAACATGATTTTGCGGTTTTGGCGGGAACACAAGATTTTGCTGGTTTGGCGGAAAAATGTGATTTTGCGATTTTCGTGGGAAAATGTGATTTTGCGGGTTTGGTGGGAAAGCATAATTTTGCAATTTTTTGAGGAAAACGTGATTTTGCGGTTTTGGCGGGTAAACGTGATTTTGTGGTCTTGGTGGGAAAATGTTATTTAGCGGGTTTGGCGGGAAAACATGATTTTGTAGTTTTGGCGGTAAAACATGATTTGCGGTATTGGCGGAAAACATGATTTTGCAATTTTGGCAGAAAAATACGATTTGTGGGTTTGGCGGCAAAAACGTAATTTATCAATTTTTGGAGGAAAATGTGATTTTGCAGTATTGGCGGGAAAACATGATTTTGTGCTTTTGGCGGGAAAACGGGATTTTGCGGTATTGGCGTGAAAACATGATTTTGCGGTTTTTGGCGAAAAATACGATTTGTGGGCTTTGGTGAGAAAACATGATTTAGCGGGGTTGACTGAAAAATATGATTTGTGGTTTTGGTGGGTTAACGTGATTTGGCGGGTTTGGCCATAAAACGTGATTTTGCGGTTTTGGCGGGAACACAAGATTTTGTTGGTTTTGCGGGAAAACGTGATTTTTCTGTTTTGGCGGGAAAATGTGATTTTATGATTTTAGTAGGAAAACGTTATTTTGCGGGTTTAGCGGGAAAACGTAATTTTGCGATTTTTGGAGAAAAACGTGATTTTACGGTTTTGGCGAGTAAAAGTGATTTTTTTGTTTTTGGTGGGAAAATGTTATTTAGCGGTTTTGGCGGAAAAACATGTTTTTTTGTGGTTTTGATGGGAAAACATGATTTTGCGGTATTGGCAGATAACATGATTTTGCGTTTTTGGCGGAAAAATACGATTTGTGGGTTTGTCGGGAAAACATAATATTGCGTTTTCTCGAGGAAAACGTGATTTTGCAGTTTTGGCAGAAAAACATGATTTTGTGTTTTGGCGAGAAAACGTGATTTTTCGGTATTGGTGGGAAATATGATTTTGCGGTTTTTGGCGAAAAATACGATTTATGGGTTTTGGCACGAAAACATGATTTAGCGGGGTTGACAGAAAAAATATGATTTTGTGGTTTTGGCGGGTTAACGTGATTTGGCGGGTTTGGCCAAAAAACGTGATTTTGCAGTTTTGGCAGGAACACAAGATTTTGCTGGTTTGGGGGGAAAACGTAATTGTGCCATTTTTGCGGGAAAACGTGATTTTGCGGTTTAGGTGGGAAAACGTAAATTTATGGATTTGGCGGATAAACGTAATTTTACGATTTTTGGAGGAAAACGTGATTTTGTGGTTTTGGCGGGTAAACGTGATTTTTTGGTTTTGGTGGAAAAATGTTACTTAGCGGTTTTGGCGGGAAAACATGATTTTGCGGATATTGTAGAAAAACATGATGTTACGAGTTTAAATCGTGATGTTAAATATAAGTTTTATTCTTAGATATATATTGTATTACTAGTGTTAGTAGTGTATATGAAATAGTTAAATAGGTACCCATGGGTAAATGCATACCCCATAGTGGGGTGTTTGAGTTTAATATTTCATATCCAAAATAGTTGAGTTTTTTCTGGGTTTGGATTTTTTCTGGATGTGTTTGACAAATTTAGATTGGGCTGGGTAATTTAGGACCATTTAACATCCCTAGTAATTTATCTTTAACAAAATAATTATGCTACTGGATGAAAAAATGGTCTTACTTTTTAATCACGTCTTAAGGTTTGTTGCACAATGCTTTCTAGCTGCAATAACCTCCAAATCAAGTAAACTTTTTCAGGTCTTATGAGCCTTAAAAGTTCTAAATTTGAAAATAAGATAAATGTGTTCGAAACCTAAATTGAGAATTTTTAAAGTGATTGGACGATACGGAAATTAGCCGACGAGCAAAGAGAAGAAATGATGCGGAGATTCATTATTTATAGGCGAACTGACGGTTTTCAGCTCAAGCCAACCGCTTCTCAACCGTCCAGTTAAAACATGCCAACTCATTGATCCGCGGTTTTTATCCAGGAAACCGCTCAAGCGCATTGTTTTGAGTAACCACCCACTAACTCACGCGTTACTCAAGCCAATAATCGCTCTCGCACGCGTGTTTGAGCATGTGTGGTCCAACAAAAGTAATTGCTCTGACGAAACCCAACATTCGTAACCGCTCTATCTAAATTCGACAATCCTGTCCGAATCCGACTGGTTCTCACCAACCTTCCCACCAACCTTCCCACCAACTTCCACCAACTAGACCAACTTCACCAACCACCGACCAAATCCTACTTTTTTCCAGATTTCTCGGAATCAACTCAATTCTCCAGCTTAACTTGGTTTTTGATCGGATTTTCAACCTGATCACATGACTTAGCTCAATCCTTGATTTAACTAGCCCAAACACATTCAGATTCCCACCTTGATCAAGATCTAATCTAATCTTCCTTCTTCGATCTTCTTGATCGATCTTCCCATTCGGTCCAAAGATGCTTGTCAAGCATCCCAACCATGTTTCCCATGCATGGTCTAAGGGGGTTTCATCATCCCACGGTCCATCCAACCCAACCAGACCAGTCCTCAACTACATCCACCCCCTATAATACATTAGTGATAATTTTTGGAGTTCCACCAGTATACATTACATATATTTGAGGAGTGAATGCCTATTTAATTATTAATTATAAAAATTAATAATAAATAGGCAAGACTGAAACTTCACTCAAACCATGCATCATTTCCCAAACTGACTTAGGAAATATGCATTACTTAGGAATTTTACGCATTGTTCCGATCTTCAACGATTTAAACCTCTTGGTTATTGGTTTTCATGTTCTCCACTGGCCAACTCAACCGTAATTTTGGTTCACTGACGCTACACTTTTCCTCTATGTTGCTACTTGGTTTGAGTGGTTTTCGGTGCTCTTTGCAGTTTGTTCTTTGGATGGTATTTTGCTGCTTGGGCATCTACAGGTTCAAGTTGGAGGCACTTAGGCTTCGGGTATGAGCTTTAGACCAGCAATGGTTTTGGTATCCGGTTCTTCTCTTGCGAGGAGGTGGCTTTTCTGAGTCGGTAGATGGCTGAGTTTCGCTTGCGAGGATCCGCGTGTAAGAATCCGGTATCCTTTTGGGTTTTCCCCCTTTGTGCTTCAGGGTTGGTCCTTGGACTGTGTTTCATCTCTTTCTATTTGGAGCAATGTCGAGATCGTTTGCAGGCGGTTTCTTTGCAGTGAGATCATGGTTTTCTTTTGATTGAGTTTATGTTGGTGTAGTCATTAGCTTATGTTTGATCCCCGTTTTAGTCTCTTATGTGGTGACTGCCAGTTTGGATCTTCTCGTTGCTACAATTTTTGGTTCTCCTTCGGCTTTAACCTGTTACTTTCGACCTATCGATTATTGATTGTTTTCTCGGCATATTAGATATAAAGGTTTTGGAGCTAATTCTATATTTGGATAAATTTGTTATAGGCTTGTTTTGGTTTTAGGTTTCTTTTGGTTTGTTTTCTGTCTCCATTGTTTAGGCTTTTATTTCTTGAGGTTTAAATCCTACCGGCTTTTTTTCTCTTAAAACTCTAAGGTTGTGTTTTCTTTAAAATTCTAAGGCTTTCGTCGGTTTGTAATTCTAGCTTCTTAATTATTTTCTTTTTGTCGACACTAGCTTCTTATAATTATGTAAGAAATTTAGTTAAGTGGAAGATTTTATTTTTATAGGAAAATCAACATTATTTTTTTTAAATGACCATCAAGCCGAATTCAAGAATAATAAAAGTTTAGTTTTCTTTTACTCGATGTACACAATTTAGTTAAGTGGTAGAAATTTTTTAATTGGAAAATCAATAGTATTATACATATTATAAAAGTTGGGTTTTGGGTTATGTAGTGTTACCACTTGTCCTTTTAAATTTTGGTAATGGGCTTCTAAAATTTGGGCTTCTAAAAGATATATTATTGAATATATTTAATTTATCTAACCCAAAATGTCCGTTGAACTTACGTCTTCTTCTTTAAGTTATGAATCATATATCTTCCCTCATCAAGCCATCACGACGTTTTGTTCATCACTCAAACCATCGCAACGTTTTCTTTCTCCCAACTGTCAAATCTAAGGATATAAAAGAGACTCATGTCTTCAAGTCATTCAACACCACTTTGTTTTAAGGATCAAATTTATCAGGTACCCTTTGTTCATGTTTTTCCTCTTTTCTTTATTTCACTTTACAGATCTATATTGATATATATTGATGATTCATTAAAAATATTTTCCTTCATAAATTTTTGTTTTATGCTTCCAACATTCAGCAATGACTACAATCGAAGAGTCATATTCAATGCTATTCGGCGAATGCATCAAGTATTGTACGTTTGGCTCGATTTTGGAAAACACGTCGTTGTCTATGTTGGAATAAGTTATTGAGACTTCATCGTATTCTGTTTGATGAAAACATAATTACTTAACAACTCAACACAATTGTTCTCTAATTCGTCACTGGAAGTAATTTTTGTATTTTTTTCCTCACTAAATTTATTTCTATTTGAAAGGGGTTTCTAAATCCTACTGCAGATCAACATATATGTTTATGTATTTATTCTAAATACGTTTGAATGTAGATGTTGCTAGAAAACTTTGATTCATATGGGGAACTAAATTGCGTGACATTGGCTATACACATCAAATAATGGTCATACTGGTTCTCACATAGTAAGCATCCAATAAGTATGTGCAACCGTCTAATTTTTACATGTGGAACTCATAGTGGTAAGAAAGTATGTTTTTCTATTTGGGATAATAATGCATCAGATTTTTGAGTATTCATAGACTCACAAAAAAGTGATGTTGTAAGTACTGCTGTTAATCCTTAACTATTTGCAGATATCGTTTTCTCTATACTCATATAAAAATATACTATGTTAACTATTTCTAATATTTCATCTCCTACTAACTAAGGAAAGCTAATCTTGAATACATCACCAGCAACAAGGTTTTAAATATTTCAAAATCATTCAGAGATGGGGATGGTGATTGGAAATTAAACTTAAATGATTGTAGAGACTGAAAAAAAAAAACTAAATTGTTTACAGTCATATTTTAGCGAGGCACAGATGAAATAAAAGTGTTAAGAAGTCCTAAAAATTCTCTTATAAATATTCATAGTTAAAACTTTTTTTCCATATGACTTTTTTTCTTTTTAGTAACAATTATTAAAAATACAACCTAAATAAAAGTCCAAGGGGATAATTGGAAGAAACTTTTATTGTTATGAAGTATAATAAAGGCTTTTTGACTTTTTTATACAAAATAAAAAGCTATAGTTATAACTTACAAGAGTTATGCCTCTATGAAGATTTAGTAGAAAACAATCTTTTGCGTCATTACTAAGTTTACTACAAACTTCAAATTAGATTATCTGTACATAGTGATGTAAATGTTGTAGTATCAGTTTGTATTTCACTTTTTTCTTATTTCACATAACATGTTTGTGACCACGAATTTTTGTAATATACATGTTTATTTCAATATAAGGTGTTTTAAAGACTTTGTTAGTTTCAAAATATAAAATATGTTCATAACTCTAGGAAAATTTTAAAGCTATAAACTACTCTATAACAATAATCAAATAGTAGTTTTAATTGATTGATTGAAGTGTTTTTTTAATCTACAAATATTTTAAATAAATAAAAAAATCTTACTACGTACTTCCAACTAAAAATTTTATATAATTGAACGAAGAGAATAATATTTTATGTTTTTTAGCTTTCTTAGTGCTTCACAAAATATTAAATTTCAAACTATATAAGAAAAATAATGTACTTTAAAACACAGAACTTCAAAATAGATTTTTTTTTTTCGACAATAAACTTTATTAATATGAATGATTGTTTACAAATTGAACAAGAAAATTGGGACAACCGGGAAAAAGAAAATAAGAATCAGGCCAATTAGTAGCATGCTTCGCGAGATAATCTGCACAGACATTTCCTTCTCGTTTACAATGGCGAAAAAGGACCTCAGAGAATTGCACTTCCCAACGATGAATACAGTCAAGTATAAATTGGTGTCGACGATTTGGGAGATGATGAAGGATTGTGTTAGTGAGTTGTAAATTATCTCCTTCAAAGATTACTCTTTGAAATCTTAATGACCAGACACATTGTAGAGCCCAAAGCAAAGCATTAGCCTCTGCTTCTTCAGTATCAGAACGACCCTCAAATTTCCTGAGATCACCATATAAAACCTGTCCTTTGGGATCTCGAATGAGCCAACCTAAACCAGAATTTTGAGTTCCTAAGATATGACTCACATCATAATTGCATTTAACATATGAAGTAGGTGGCGGCGACCACTTAATAGGAAATGGAAATCCTCTGATGCGTGATGGTGAACCAAATGCAGTATACCATTCTGATGCATCAGAATGGGCATAAGAAACTAGGTCTTGAACTGTAATAGATTTGCGTTGGAACAGAAGTAAATTACGTGCTTTCCATAAACGCCAGAGCAACGAAAAAGGCAACACATTGATAAATTGATCATGACCCGCAGATTCAAGGTTGGTGAGTAATCTTGTAAGTAGTTGAGAAACAGATAATGTCGGTAAAGAGGCAAACCAAGAAGAGAGGCATGCTTGTCTCCACACTTGAACAGCGAAAGGACAGTTGAAAAACACATGACGCGCCGTCTCTATTTCAGTGCAACAATGAAGACAATAAGGATGCAAATTGATGTGTCTAAACCGAAGATTCTCAGCCGTCGCAATAGAATGTGAGCCTAAACGCCACAGAAAATGTTGTATCTTTGGTAATAGCCGTGATTTCCAAATCTGTGAGGCAAGTTCCGGGAAAATTGGGATAGTCGTGTGTGAATCAGGAGGTGTGGCTATCTCAGTCGAAAGTCTATAGTCGGATTTGACAGTGTAAAGTCCATCACGAGTGAAGCGCCAAAAAAAGGAATCTGGAGTTGGTGAATGCGGCAGAAAGATCTTCCGGATAAGCTGATGATCGGCAGAATGTATAAAGGTCTGCAGAGCATTCTCATTCCAACTAGGTTCATGGGAAGAGATGAGATGGCTTACCTTCAATGTTGAAGGCGTGCCGGAAATTGTGACAGGTGATCGTTCAGGCCAACAAGGAAGCCATGTTGGATTATTGATTGATGTAGAAGCACCGTCTCCAATACGAGTAATGAGACCAGATCGTAAGAGTCCTATACCATAGATAAGAGACTGCCAGCCATATGAAGCATTCGCTTTGATTGAAGCATCAAAAAACGATGAGTGGCGAAAGTATCGGTGTTTTAATACACGATATAATAGGCAGTCTGGACGCGTAATCAACTTCCAACATTGACTGGCAAGAAGCGCTTTGTTAAAGTGTTGAAGATCTTTAAAGCCAAGTCCTCCAAACTTCTTGGGTCGAGACAGACGATTCCAAGCGAACCAGGACATTTTACGACGATTAGGAGTAGAACCCCACCAGAAACGGGACAATAAACGATCAATGTCCTGACAGAGGGATCCTGGAAGATGAAAGCAATTCATCGAATATATCGGCATTGCTAAAGCGACGCTCTTGATGAGAGTTTCCTTCCTCGCTGGTGAAAGAAACTTTGTTTGCCAGTTATCAATCTTTTGATGGACTTTAGATGAAATGTAACGAAATAAAGCTGTTCGATTACGATGAAATTGTTCCGGTAACCCTAAGTATTTACCACCCCCGCCAATATGAGATATGCCTAAAATACCTTGTATAGCCCTCCTAGTATGTTGATAGACATTACAGCCGAAAGTGATAGTAGACTTGTCAAGATTGATTTTCTGACCTGAAATGGATTCATAATCTCGAAAAAGTTGCAGAAGTTCCGCAGCATTGTGATGATCAACTTTAACGAAGAATAGCGAATCATCAGCAAATAACAGATGAGATAACGATGGACTACCTTGACTGATGCATAAACAATCTATTCGTTTTGCGGATTGAGCATCATGAATTAGAGAACTTAAGACATCACTTGCTAAGATGAAAAGATAAGGTGACAATGGATCACCTTGGCGGAGGCCTCGGTTAGGCGAAAACCGATGATATGGACTGCCGTTGATCATAATGGAATATGAAACAGAACTTATACATTCCATAATTAGGGAGACCCAATGTGGCGCGAAACCTTTCCGAAGTAACACTTCTCTTAAAAAGGGCCATTCCAACATATCATATGCTTTGCTAATGTCCGTCTTCACCGCCATATGTGTATTGGCAGTTTGTCTATGAGACTTGAGGGCATGAAAGGCTTCATGAGCCAACAAGACGTTGTTGGTGATAAAGCGTTCCGGTGTAAGCAACTTGGTGATCTGAGATGAACGATTTCATGAGTGGTTTGAGTCTTGCCACTATGATCTTGGAAATAACCTTATAAAGAACGTTACACAAGCCAATAGGTCGGAAGTCCTGAAGTGTTTGAGGCGTATCCTTCTTGGGAATCAAACAGAGATTGGTATGATTTATGCCAAAGGGTAACTTACCATGTTTGAAGAAAATTGTACTTCTTCTATTATGTCGTTGCACAGTTGACCAATATTTCTGAAAGAATAGAGCTGTGAAACCGTCACTTCAAAATAGATTATGCAAATTTTTAAAATTTTATTTATAAATATAAGTTATAGTTAAAAAATCTTAACCAAGATCCACACATTTCAATGCTATTTAAGTATGATATTCAATACCAATAATATTCATATATTTCAACGTGCTGAACTTACCAAAAAAATGAATATATTTTACATATTTTGTTTTTGATTTAATCACCTTTTACACTTCAGATTGTAAAGAGGTCAAGAATGAAAAGATAATGCTTAGAACTATTATTATTAATAATATTCTCATTTTTGGGTTGAAATTTTCGGTTTGGTGAACTTTTGTATAGTTTTTAAGAAAATGTAATAGTTCAATTTTTAAAATTAAATTTTAGTTACCTTACAAAAGCTAAAAACCTTTTAAAAAAATGGGAAATAAGAAGAATAACAAAATATTGTAGTAGTTGATATTTTCACCAAGTGCGGAAAAATTCCTAATATTAAATCTCTAATAATTTTTGGTATTAAAATTAAAAATTCAGTAATAAATACGTTAATATAACTCTGTTGTTTCTATTCGAACAAATTAATTTTATCGAAAATATTTCATATATTATATTACATTAACATATAGTTTTTTTTAATTGTATATAATTCATTAATAATTGCTATCAAAAGAGAAATAAACTATAAAATCCATTTATAGCCCATGCATATGAAAATACTAGTTAGTTTTAAAAAGAAGACCATCAAGCCGATTAGCCGAATTCAAGAATAGTTAAAAAAAACACGAAGAGTTAGAGCAAACTAAGAAACTTGTGAACCAATTGAATTAATCAAATATTGTTTTGGATATAAGTAACACATCCATAATTAGTTAAGGAAAAAATCTAACAAAATAAAAGGAAGAAGGTATGATAGTCTCGAAGCAATGAAGTCCGTCAAGCTGTGGCGCAAACATGAGTTCCTCCTCCTTCTCCACCAAAACCTCCTCTGTTGCTTTCTCCGTCGACACAGAAGACGAAGAAGGAAAAGAACCATTAGAGGATGAATTAGAAGTAACTTTGGTCTTCATAATCTCTGATGCGAGGAAGAAGTCGAACATAGAGTACAATGAATTCATGATTGTATTATCAAACACTCTTTTAAAAGTATAATGAGAGAGAGAGAGAGATCCTTAAAACTTGAAAAGCTTTTGTGTGTATTACGGAGAGGTTAAGGTTAGTTTATATAGAGAAGAGAAGCGTCAGATTACTTAAAATCCAATTCCTTTTTCGTTATGGAAACTTCATTATTGCCTTTTTCGGTTAGAACTGGTCCCTAGCGTTGTAAATTCCTTCTTTTTTCTTCTTAATTTTTTTTTAGGACAAAATTTGGGTTCACCCCCTTGATGATTAGTAAAATAAATATTAAATTAAATGATTAATTTCTAAAATATAAATCATAAACCCCAAAATATAAATCCTAAACCCCAAAACATAAATCCTACACAAACATATAAACCCTAAACCCCAAATATAAACTTTAACCCCAAAAATATAAACCCTAAACCCCAAAAAATAAACTCTTACCCAAATATAAACCCTAACCCCATAATATAAACCCTAACCCCAAAATATAAACCTAAACCCCAAACTATAAATCTTAAACCTCAAAATATAAACCCAAACCCTAAACAAAAATATAAACTCTAACCAAAATATAAACTTTAACCCCCAAAATATAAATCCTAAACCCAAAAATATAAACTCTAAACCCCAAAATATAAACCATAACCCCAAAATATAAACCCTAAAACCCAAAATATAAACCCTAAACCCCAAAATATAAACTCTAAACCTTAAAATATGAACCCTAAATCCCAAAAATATTTTGGGGTTAGGGGTTTATATTTTGGGTTTATGGTTAATGTTTTGGGGTTTAGGGTTTATATTTTGGGGTTAGGATTTATATTTGAGGTTTATGGTTTATATTTTGGGGTTTATGGTTTATATTTTGAGGTTTAGGGTTTATATTTTGGGGTTTAGGGTTTATATTTTGGGGTTTTGGGTTTATATTTTAGGGGTTTAGGGTTTATATTTTGTGGTTAGGGTTTATATTTTGGTGTTTAGGTTTATATTTGGGTTAGAATTTATATTTTGGGGGTTTAGGGTTTATATTTTTGGAGTTAAGGTTTATATTTGGGATTTATTGTTTATATTTTTTGTTTATGGTTTATGTTTTGGTTATTTTTTAGGGTTAGAGTTTATATTTTGGGTTTATGATTTATATTTTGGAAACTAAAACATTTAATTTAATGCTTTTTTTACTAGTCCTAGGTGGCAATATGATTGGTGTAAATAAGTAAGGTGAATTTGAGAATTCATCATGGGAGTGAACCCAAGTTTTGTCCTTTTTTTAATAGTAACACTCTACAACTAAAAAATAAAAGATAAAGACGAGTAAATACATATATAAAATGGATGACAAAAAAAAGTGTAAGTATACAACCAAACAATATTTAAAGTCTGTTTGTTTTGTAGTCGTTAATGATCGCGATTAACAACATATTATGTTGTTTGTTTTATAATCCCTAGCGATTGATCACAAAACCGGAGCTAAAATTTTGGATATTCAATACAAAATATAAATGTTAATTCTGGGTAGGAACCATTGGCCTCTACATGTAGAGTAAGGGTTTTATGTGACACCATATAAATCTAGAATTTTCTGAATATTTTAGATTTCTACCTACTAATTTTTAAAAATGCAATATAGTCAAGAACAACAAACAAACTTTTCTGATTTAGGCCAATACAAAATCCTATTTTACTAGGCCCAGATGACAAAACAAACCCGGATGTACTTATAAGCATTTCAATAGAATATCCTTTAACAAAAAAAAAAACTTTTCTAAAACACTTCTCCTTTATTAAGATCAAAGCAAATATAGTTAATTTCTTTTTTCACTGATTTGATTTTCTCTTAACACTTTTCAACTCAACATTATGTCTGTTTAAACCTTACAGACACACAAACTCATCTCTCAAAAATAATCGACAAACTCTCTGCAATTCTCGGCTTAAAGACTTGACCTTCTTTTCGCCTCTGCATCTCCTTATATACTTAGATCGAAACCTAAGAGCATCACCTCTCTCTTTCCATATTGCCTTTTAGTTTCCATTTCTTCTTTTCTTTTCTTTAAATTGATTCCCAAATCTTCTTTTTCCTTTTGAGCTTATTCCTTTTTGAATCTTTTCATCCATTGCAAATCAGTCCCTCATCTTCTTGCTTCTTCAATCTCCCCCTTTTTGACTCAAGTTTTCAATTCAAGCATCCATGTGATCCACCTGTAAAAACAATCAGACAACACACAACCAACACAGCATTCCCAAAATTTAACATAGACGCAGTCATCAGGTGAGATTAAATGAAACTGATTTAGATTCATAAGAAAATTGTCAGATCAGATAAAGTTTTAATACCACCAGTATTCTCAAAAACAGACATACCAAAACAACAACCAACTCCCCCAGAAACCTAGACTAAACTGACACCCTAGAGATTTTTCCGATCACTCACTACTCCCCCTAAAACCTACAGTGATACACAACTCAGATATCTTGAGCAATTTAAGCTGCTTCAACATTTTCTGCATTTTCCTCAACATGTGGTACAGTTGCTCCCCCTGCTTGAATGACAAAGACAGTCAAAAACATCCTGTAGAAGCAAGAGCAGATAGGAAAGACAACTACCTACCCAAACCTAAAGCATCCTGAAGATTGCGAATTGCTTGAAGAACAGCCAGGCGCAAATGGGAACCGTCTGAAGAAGAAGCACCAACAGAGGCAGGATCAGCAGCAGCAGACTGGGAGGAACCATGAGGCAGGCGTTCGCCAGACTGCAAGGTAACTGGATGTTATGCGTGCAACAGCTGAAAGATCATTGACGGATAAGGGAGATTGTACTTGGCAGACGGAATATAGGCAAGATGCAAGATATGTCCGTAGACAAAAGCACCAAAGTTGAAAGGAATGTCATGAAACACCTTATACACCATCATAGCACGTTCCGAACACATATAGCTCTTATTGGTAGAAGGAAACCAATTTGTACAGACATTAGCATAGATAGCACCCTGCTCCTTACTGAAATCAGACCTTTTCAAGTCGATCCAGTGATCAACTCTTCCACCAGACATGAACTTAGCAAGAACATCAAGAGAAACATCAGAAACTGCGGCATCACTAACATCAACATTGACATCAGGTAAATTGAGCAGCGAATTGATCAGAGAGGTAGAGAAAACATACGTATGACCTCGAATCCAAACTGAAACCTGGGCAGGAGGAACTTTGATCTTCGGTAAATGAGCCCATAATTCATAGACAACATTGTGCACAAATGGTTGAAAATTCCGGGTGGTGCTCAACAATGGGGACTTGTTGAGGATATCAGCGGCGATTAGAGGCATAGTCTTCATATTGACTGCCATTTCAGGAAGCAGAGACCGCTTAAGAAACAAGTCATACCGTGTTTTGGCTCGCTGTAAGAAGAACCGGGACCGATCGAATGACATATGAGATGTCAGCGGCGGTGAAGGAGACGAAGAGACAGCCGGTGTAGATTCAGACCGCTTTGGTGGAACCGGATTTTTGGAGCTCTGAGTTGAACTGCATGTGCATTTTCAAGTAACCGGTGCAGAATCAGCAACAGAGGAGTCCGATACATTGATCGGCAAGACAGGAGGCACGGGCTGCTGCGGCGGAAGCGAGACAGAGGCTGTCGAACGGACAGGCGAATGCTGAGACGGCTGCATGGACTCAGGAAAGGATATCCGAGGTTCGTCAGAGGCGGCAACCGGAACAGAAGGACCGGCTTGATAGAGGACCACCGGAAGAGTCACACGAGGAGAAGAACCGTCGGAAGTCGAACCACGGGAATTACGCCAAGAGGAATCCGGACACGGACTTGGTGGCGACATATAACGCTTAGCCAGATTGGTGAGGAACGATTTCATGATGAACAAACCCTAGAAAGATCGGACACACCGAGAGAGAGGCAGATGAACAGTCCTTGCGAAGAAAGGGATTTGTTCTTTGGATGGTATTTTGCTGCTTGGGCAACTACAGGTTCAGGTTGGAGGCACTTAGGCTTCGGTTATGAGCTTTAGACCATTTTGGAATCTGGTTCTTCTCTTGCGAGGAGGTGACTTTTTTGAGTCGGTAGATGGTTGAGTTTCGCTTGTGAGGGTTTGCGTGTAAGAATCTGGTATCTTTTTGGGCTTTTCCCCTTTGTGCTTCAGGTTAGGTCCTTGGACTGTATTTCCTCTCTTTCTATTTGGAGCAGTGTCGAGATCGTTTGCAGGCGGTTTTTTTGCAGTGAGATTATGGTTTTCTATCGATTGAGTCTTTGTTGGTGTAGTCACTAGCTTATATTTGATCCCCGTTTTAGCCTCTTATGTGGTGACTGTCGGTTCGGATCTTCTTGTTGCTACAGTTTCCTTAACCTGTTACTTTCGACCTCTCGACTGTTGATTGTTTGCTCGGCATATTAGATATAAAGTTTTTGGAGTTGGTTCTATCTTTGGCTAAGTTTGTTATAGGCTCTTGTTTTGGTTTTAGGTTTCTTTTCGTTTGTTTTCTATCTCCATTGTTTGTGCTATTGTCTCTTGAGGTTTAGGTCATGCCGGCTGTTTTTTCCTTAAAACTCTAGGGTTGTTCTTTTCTTAAAACTCTAAGACTTTCGTCGGTTGTAATTATAGCTTCTTATAATTTTATTTTCTTTATGACGACACTAGCTTCTTATAATTATGTAAGAAATTTAGTTAAATGGAAGATTTTATTTTATAGGAAAACCAAAATTAGTTTTTTTTTTAAATGACCATCAAGCAGAATTCAAGAATAATAAAAATTTAGGTTTTTTTACTCGATGTACACAATTTAGTTAAGTGGTAGAAATTGTTTAATTGGAAAATGAATATTAGTTGTAAAAAAAAGACCATCAAGCCGATTAGCCGAATTCAAGAATAATAAAAAAAAAAAAAAAACGAAGACTTAGAGCAAACTAAGAAACTTGTGAACCAATTGAATTAATCAAATATTGTTTTGGATTTAAGTAACACATCCATAATTAGTTAAGGAAAAAATCTAACAAAATAAAAGCAAGAAGGTATGATGGTCTCGAAGCAATGAAGTCCGTCAAGCTGTGGCGCAAACATGAGTTCCTCCTTCTTCTCCACCAAAACCTCCTCTGTTGCTTTCTCCATGGACGCAGAAGAGGAAGAAGGAAAGGAACCATTAGAGGATGAATTAGAGGTAACTTTGGTCTTCATAATCTCTGATGCGAGGAAGAAGTCGAACATAGAGTACAATGAATTCATGATTATATTATCAAACTCTTTTAAAAGTATAATGAGAGAGAGAGAGAGATCCTTAAAACTTGAAAAGCTTTTGTGTGAAGAAAAAAAGAAGAGAAGAGGTTAGTAGTTTATATAGAGGCGTCATATTACTTAAAACCCAATTCCTTTTTGCTTTTGGAAAGTTCATTATTTCCTTTTTTCACTTGGACTCTCGGCGCGTGATATCCCACGTGTTGTGATTTCCTTTTTTTATTCTGTTTTTTAATCGTAACAATTTGGAAACGTATATTTTTTAGTCTAGTTGACTTTTTTTAAGTATTTACCCTCTAACAATTTTCTGACTATTTTACTTTTATTCAAAAAAATATTTTGAGTTAATTATACATTTATTTTTTACATAATCACGTTGTATCATTCATATTTTTCTTTAACATGTGTCAATTGTTTTATCTCTTATATCAAATCTCATTTTTTAATCTTAAATCTGTAATTAGTATATATTTTTAACAAAAAAAAAAATTATACCAAAATTCATAATATTTTATACACTAAAAATAAATACTTTTTATTTTATTTAGACAGAAAAAAGCAAAAAAATTTTGGTCAAACAAAAAAAAAGAATTCTTTTTATTTTTTATTATTCTGATAATGTTCAAACATTGTTTTAGTATTGTGTACATAGTGTTAATCAATTTGATGATATTAATGCATTTTTGTTTGGCGTCATGATCATTGTATACTTCGAATAATTAGCAGCATGTATATGATGCTGTACACAAACTGTGTGATCATTGTGTACACAAATTGCATGATAACGTGTACACATAATGCATGATCATTGTGTACACAAACTGTAGGATCATCGTGTACACATACTACATAATCATTTTGTACGAAGACTGCATGATCATTGTGTACATAGACTGCATCATCATGTATACAAACTTCATGATCATTATGTATATAGACAGCATAATCATTGTGTACACGTACTGCATGATCATTTATGTACATAGACTGCATGATCATTCTGTACACAGACAACATGATCATCGTATACAAAAACTGAATGATCATCGTGTACACAACCTTTATGATCATCGTGTACACATACTGCGTGATCATTGTGTACACAAAATGCATGATCATTTTGTACACATAGTGCATGATTATTGTGTGCAGATAGTGCATGATTATCGTGTACACTATTGGTCATCTCCCTATGTTCAGCTTGATTCTACCTTTGTTGATGTTGATTACAGCGCCAACTGCAGCTAGGAACAGTCTTCCGAAGATCAAAGGATCCTTAGGCTCTTCATCCATCTTCAATACCACAAAGTCAGTGAGTATTGTTACATCTCTTATCTTGATGGGTAAATTTTCCAATATGCCAACATGATGCCTGATTGATTTGTCTGCCATCTTCAGGTTTATATGTGAAGCTTTGTAATCATCCAGTCCTAACCTTTCGGCAGTGGACATAGGCATAAGGTTGACTCTAAGTCACATAGGCATTCATCAAAAGTGGCAGTTCCAAGTGAGCAGGGTAGTGTGA
>OVBE01005917.1:0-20795 GCA_900406425.1 Iberis pinnata
TATTCCTTACTTAGTATTATATCTAGCCTTGATGAGTTCCTTAGCTTTCTCAATACTGAACTTCTTCAATCCATTCTTCCTGTCGTTATTCCTGAAATGAATGAGACTCTCATAGCTACCATTACAGAAGATGAGATATACAAAGTCGTTTTTGCTATTGGTGCTTCTAAGGCTTCAGGTCCGGATGGATTTACTGATCTTTTTATCACAAGTATTGGTACTGCATTAAAAGACAGGTTATTGATGCGGATTAGCATTTTTTCAAGTTTGGAAAATTGTCGTTTAGAGCTAATCACTCTAATATTTGTTTAATTATGAAGAAAGATTGTCCAGTAACTATCCAAGACTTTCGTCCTATAAGCCTTTGTAATGTACATTACAAAATCATTTCAAAGATATTGGTTAATCGGTTAAAACCTTTTATGGGCGGATTAGATTCTGAATTGCAGGCAGCCTATACACCGGAACATTACATTACATTCGGAAATGTGCTAATGAGTTTATGGTGGTTAAGACGGATGTTAGTAAGACTTATGACAGGCTTGAATGGTCTTTCTTACGTCTTGTTTTGGAACGAAAATGATTTCATAATACTTGGATCAATTGGATTATGAGTTGTATAAGCTCTGTATTTTAATCAATGGCAGTCCTTACCATCATTTCACGCTTGAACGCGGTCTTCAGCATGGAGATCCATTATCTCCTTACCTTTTCATCCTTGCCAGTGACGTCCTCAGTTCTATGATTCTTCAAGCCCAATTTGCCAGGCAATAACAGTGTCTCCGAATTAGCCATCGCGGGCCTGCCATTTCCCATCTCATGTTCGCGGATGACTCCTTGTTTTTTTTTATCAAAGCTGACCTAAATAATTGTACTACACTTCTCAATATCTTTGCTTCTTATGAGGCTGCATCTGGACAGATGATCAATTTATCCAAGTCTTCTATAACGTTTGGCTCTCGTGTTTTTCATCATACTTGATGCTCCATTCAACAGAAGCTCCGAATTCCTACAATTGGTGGAGGCGGAAAATACCTCGGACTTCATGAACAATTTGGGAGAAATCGTTCTGCTATGTTTCAATACATCAGTAATAGGGTCCAATATAAACTATCCAATTGGCAATCACGATTTTTGTCACCTGCCAGTAAGGAAACACTCATTAAATCAGTAGCATTAGCTATGCCTATTTACTCTATGACTTTCTTCCAACTACCCACATCAATCTGCAATGATCTTGATTCCATGCTTTCTCGATATTGGTGGGGTACTTCCAATCATAGACGTAAAATGTCCTGGTTCTCTTGGAATTGTCTTTGCCATTCTAAATTCAAAGGTGGTTTGGGCTTCCGTGATCTTCACCTCTTCAACCAGGCTTTGCTGGCATATCAGGTATGGAATCTACACACTCGGCCCCATAGCTTCCTGTTTCGTGTCCTTCAACACTGCTATTTCCGGAGTCGTTTTATCATTAATGCTAATTATAAGCTTGGTGTATCGTATGGCTATCAATCTCTTTTTTTGGAAAGGAACTCCTATGTCAAGGTTTATCTACACGAATTGGTAACGGTTCTTCCACTGTTCAATCTGATCCGTCATGGTTATCATGTTGACCTCCAAGAGCCCCTCTTCTCACTAACCCGTGTAAAGGTCTGCTTCCAGTAAGTTCATTGGTCGATAATTCAGGATCACCTCAATGGAATGATGCAGCTCTGGACAGTTGTATTCCCCCTCAAGATCATCACTTAATCAGGCGCTTGTTTCTTCCAACTCAGAACTTACCAAATTCTCTATATTGGCGTTTCACGAGGGATGGATTCTATACAATGAAATCAGGTTATAATGCTGGAAAATCCGTCTTTAACTCATCAACTTCGGTCTCTGCTTCAATACATATCACTCCGGCACTATCCTCACACATATCGCGATCAAAATTACTCCCCAAATATCAACATTTTCTATGGCGCATGGGATCTGGTTCCCTTCCGGTCACTGCTAATCTCTTTCATCGCCACATTGTTTCAGATTCAAAGTGTCTACACTGCGGAACAAAGCAAGAAACAAAGCTCCATCTTTTCTTTCAATGCCCTTATGCTCAAGCAGTTTGGTTTGGTTCTGGTTTTTCCTCAACTACACTCGTTAATGATAATGATTCTATTGATGACATACTATGTGCTTTACTGCAACAATTTAATTCCGCTTCCTCAGATGATCCGGTTCATGTGCTTCCTTTCTTCATTCTTTGGCGTTTGTGGAAGGTTCGTAATACTATGCTTTTCCAATCTAAATACACTTATCCACAAATTTGTGCCTCATATGCAACTTCATAGCGCGCTGCTTGTATATCCTCCACATCTTCTCTAGCTCATCAACAATTTCGTTGGCGTCCACCTACTTCGGGAAGTGTTGAATGTAATGTTGGGTAAGCGTCCCTGGCAATTGCACAAATGCTGGTCTTGGATGGACAATTCGAGACAATCATAGTCATGTTCTTCACTGTGGCTTTGGTAAATTTGAGGGACGTTCGACCATTGAGAAGGCATAGGCAACTGCTTTATTGTGGGAAATAAAATGTTCGTGGACATTGGGATATCGGCATATTGTTTTTGAAAGTGATAATTTTTTATTAATTAGAACTGTGAATCACCATCAGCGGAACCTATGACTCCAATTTTTTCAGGACCTTATTTATCAATGGCAAGATTGTTTCAACTCTTTTTCTATTATACACACAAATCGCGCATCAAATGCATGTGCTGCGCTTATGTCCACGACAGCTCTTTCTTCTTCGTCTAATTGTATTATTTACAATAATTGTCCTTTAGTTTTTACTCACACTGTCAAATTTGTGTTAATAAAAATCTTTTAAGAGGGGAAAAAAAAATACCATAACTAATAACCGCTTTACCCGTAATATTTTTATTTTTTAAACTTCTCGTCAGGTAGGCTCTTAACCGGGTTTTAGTACTGGTCAAAATTGAAAATTCTTTGCCCTAACTTAGCCGAGAGAGTGAGATGCAGAAACGGGAGCTTGGGAAATCCGGCGGTCAGTCTGGTGGAGCTTCGGCTCCCCAACCCAAAAGAGGCCGTCCCTTCGGTAGTACGAGTGCGAACTCGGCGGCAGCAGCAGCAGCGGCTGCGGCGGCCGACGCAATGTCTCCGTCAGCACTACTCGGTCCTTCTCTTCTAGTTCACAATTCATTCGTCGGTAAGCTCCCAATGAGTTCCTTCTAAAGCTTCCTGTTTGGTTTTTCTTTGATCTTGTTACTTTAATGTTCTTTGACTTTGAAAAATTAAGTTTAGATTTGATTAGCATTTACTTTACATTGTCGAGTCTGTATGAATTTTGGAATCTATAAATTTGAGAAGATAATCACAATAGACCCTTGGGTTTTAAAGGAGTCAGAATTCTCAAGACTCTATTAGTCTTTGGCTAAAGCTTAGTGCTTTCCATATTCTGGATATAGTGTTACCATCCACTAGGGAAGTATGGATTTGCTTTCTGTGCAATGGTTCTACATCTTGGTGTGTGCTCCAATTGATGCTGATTTTATATGGATCATTGGAATTTGTAGACCAGAACAACAGAAGAATAGTGCTTGCGCTACAGAGTGGTTTGAAGAGCGAGGTTACATGGGCATTGAATACACTTACATTGCTCTCTTTCAAGGAAAAGGAGGAAATTCGAAGAGATTTCACACCACTTGCGAAGATACCTGGCTTGCTTGATGCCCTTCTCTTAATTGTGAGTTGATTTAATCGTTTGAGCGTAAGCCATTGTTAGAATTTTAGTGCGGGATTGTGCTTTCCTCTCTGTTCTTGAACCAACATAAGCTAAAACCCGGCAGATAGATGACTGGCGCGACATAGCTCTCCCTAAGGATCTGACAAGAGGAACTAGGGTCAGATCATTAGGTGCAAATTCTTCAGTTACAGGATTCGGCAGTGAGTATGATGTTCTAGCCTCTATTCAACCCCCTGGGTAAGCCCATAAAACAATATTTTCCTATTTTTTTAGTATTGCTTTAAATATAACATTAAACAATCATACTTATTTCTGGCATCTATGGTTGGTTAATATTGGCATAGCAGATCCAGTGTTGGCTCTTCAGCTGCTGATGCATTAGGAAAAAAGAGCACTGGAAAACATCAGTCATCTCAGTGGTGGATGGAAGAGGATGGTTTATTTAATCTAGATGACGAAGGGAGAGCAGAAAAGCAACTGTGCGCCATTGCTGCATCGAACGTTATCCGGAACTTTTCCTTCATGCCAGATAATGAAGTTGTGATGGCTCAGCATCGCCATTGCTTAGAAACTGTTTTCCAGTGTGTACACGATCACTTGACTGGTAAAGAAACCTTTTTTTTTTTTTACTATTGCAGTTTATTCCTCACGTTTGCCTCTGAAAGAGTTCCTAATCTTTCTTGGAATGAATTGGCTTTGATGCATTCCCTCTATTTTATTATGTGCTTATTACTTGAAAGTATGGTCTAAGAGAATCTTTTGTTAACAGAGGATGAAGAGCTGGTCACAAACTCGCTTGAGACAATTGTGAACCTAGCGCATTTGATGGATCTTCGAATTTTCAGCTCGCTCAAACAGTCATACATCAACATAAAGTGAGGATTGTATCTTTCTGTGTTCTTTTGAAAAAAATGCTTCTTTGTTTCAAACTCCACTTTAGTGTGAGTCATTCATTACTCTTTTGCAAAATAGGGAAAAGCAAGCTGTTCAAGCTGTGGTTGGTATTCTGAATTCTTCTGTCAAAGCATGGAATTGTGCTGCTGCCGAATTATTGGGGCGTTTGATAATTAATCCGGACAATGAACCTTTCATTAGTCCCTTAATTCCGCAGGTTTGATTACTTCTTTCATATCACCAACTTGTTTTTTCTGGTTAACTAATCCATTGTTAGCACAGATTCACAGGCGACTAGTCGATCTCTTGAGCATACCAGCTGTTGATGCACAAGCGGCAGCAGTTGGGGCACTTTACAATCTCGTGGAAGTAAACATGGATTGCAGATTAAAGCTTGCAAGCGAGAGATGGTATATAAAAACTTATAATTCCTATTTATTAAATGCAATAAAAATCGGTTTCTCACATTAAAACATTGACACACCATTACAGGGCGGTTGATAGATTGTTGAAAGTGATAAAGACACCACATCCTGTTCCAGAAGTGTGCAGGAAAGCTGCTATGATACTGGAGAACCTTGTATCTGAGCCTCAGAACAGAGGATTGCTACTAGCTTATGAGAATGCTTTTGCTGAGCTGCTTTTTCAGGATGGTAAGTATTCAGATTCATTTGCTAGGATTCTCTATGAATTGACTGCTAGATCAAATAGCAGAGTCGCTTCCGCTCGGGGAATTTGGGGAATGTAAGTCTCTCTAGACCAGTAGGTTGATTATGCTGTAATATATATTACTAGTAGACTTCATCATTTGATATGTAAGCACAGTATTATTGTTGAACAAAGCTCAAGTTTCACTCTCAATCTTCCAAGTCATTCTCTATTTTCTACAAGAGAAAGAAAATGGCCTCCTCTTAACAAAATGCATGTATAAATCTCTGTTATAAGAAAACACATGTAAAAAAACAAAGAGGAATTAACTTTCGGAAATTGAAAATACAATTTCAAAATATAAGTCAACAAAAATGGATAAATCCCCATAAAGTAAACAAAAGGCAATTTTGACTAATTAAAACGGAAAAAGTTTAAGGTGACAAAACCTAATAATAAAGGGTCTGAATGGTAACAGTGGATCAAACGGTGCGGGACAAAAAAAAGTGGGACGGTATGATTTTAAAGCTAGCAAGGTGAGAGAAAATTTGTTTACTTTATTAAGAAAGAAAGAGAAGGAGATGTCGTCGCCGGTAAAAAAGAAGCTCCGTTTTGATGACGATCAGCCGGAACCGGAGGAGACGAATCTGCTCGGCGTAAGTACAGAGACAGGGTCCTCGCTGGTTTTGTCTCCCGCTGCAACACTTAAGCTGGCTAACTCACCTAGTCGTCCAAAGGGAACACATGAATCAGATCCAGTTGCGCACACTGCTATGCGAACCGGAGAAACAGTGGACAACCCAAATGTCCATCAAAACGTAATGTCTACCGTGCACAAGAGCACGGGTTCTCCGAGTTAGGTGGGTATCATGGGTAGGAGAACATCATAATATTATTGCCCCGTCATGTGAGTTCAAACAATATGTGATGATAGCCTTATATGTCCATCATGTTTCAAATATAGGGAGAAAATGAAGATGACACCAGTTTCTATGTTGGAGGAGAATGTGAAATATGTCAGGGACGTGAAGATTCAGATTCTAGCGATGACGACTACACGTACGCAGGTTGCGCAACACCACCCCTGTCGAGTGACCCAGAAGTGCACAAGGCTTTAAGTAATGCGGCTCTCGAGAAAGCCTGCATGGATCTGTTACATCGCACTGGTCTTTGGGACTTCCAGCTCCAGTTGGAGAAGGTAAGTACTATGTACGACCCCCATCTAGCATGTTTACACGTAGTGGACAAAAAATCTGTGGACATTAGTTACTTAGCATTTTTGGACAAATGCGCAGGATGCGCAGGATGCTGGAGGCCAAGACACGTTTATTGCTATTCCAACTGAAGCAAGACTTGAAAACCTTGATCAAAACCCAGTAGTGGTAATGTTCCTGTCAAAAAAACTCTACATCTCATTGAAATATTTGCAAAAGCTAACACAGTGGACAATACACACGTTGTGGACATAATCATCAATTCGTACAAGGGAATAAAATCAGTGTAATGTTGTAGGTATCCTCTGAAATTGGGGTAGAGGAACAAGTGGAAGAGGGAGTAGACATGCAAGTTGCAAAGGTATGCGTCGTCCAGTTGGTTGACCCACAAAACTATTGTCCACATGTTTTGTAGTGAACCTTGAACGAGTTTACACATCTCTACACTGTAGGAAATACATACTTAACGGACAAAAATGCCATGCTGTTGTAGGAATCTTTTGAAAGGGGTGTACATGAGCACAAGGAAGATAGAGTAGACAACCAAGTTGTGAAGGTATGATAGAACTCTAAAGAACTTATTGTCCACATGAATTGAATATAATGGGAAAACAAGTCAGAGTGTCTAATGTTGGAATGCAGGACGGTTCGGAACATGCCAAAGCAGGGGTCTACGATATGATGGTTAGTATGACTAACTACTGCCTCGTGGACGTGGACAATATATGAATACTCTAACATATGATATATACCCTATGCATGATCCATGTTAGTCAGGGTGGCCCGGAACATGGACAAGATGAGGGAGAGGGCGGGGATTACTGAACTCATAAGTAGTTGTTATTTGCGAGAGTCATGGAGGGGGCATTTTTATAAATGTTTTAAGGAGATAGTAGGATGGAAGTTTTTGTAGAACACCCTACCTATGTAATCGGAGTATGATGGTTTGTGTATTGGTACAAGACAGTATCTATGTATTTGGCTCATGTTTAATTACCGTAGACAAGTCGACATGATGGACAAGCAACACTATGGTTTTAAAATGGGACTATAATGTTTGATCACTTATATAAGGATTGATGCATATTGTTATTGATTTTAACAACTGAAAAGATGTAGGTGTTATGTATGATTGCACCTACTGTGATGAATTGTTTGTGGACATATATCCCAATGTAGTGGACATCCATAAGTTAGTGGACATAACCCTATTTAGTGGACAACCATAAGTTGGGTGGACAAACCTTGACAATCGGCATAATTGTCTAAGAGCTTACATTTTGTTGGTGCTTTTTATACTGGAAATTTTTATAAATTTATGTACGCGCACATTCGAACTAAAAGCACTATGAAAAAAGGGAAAAACATAACTTAAAAAAATAGATTAAATTGTCACGTCTTATAAATCAACAACTACTCCTATTTTTTCGGTTCTGTTTGATTTCAAAAACATGCCAGGTGTTAGTGGTGTTACATCTTTGGGTTATTCACAACAATTGCCATTATGTCTTCATCAGTAAAAAGTTAAAAAAGAAATTCATATATATTCTTCTCTCTAAACTGACTCGATAACCGTGTCAAAAAAGTGATCTTCTTTCTTGCAGCGTGAAGTCAAAATCAAACAGAGAAAACTAAGTTCGGAAGCTTTAGGTCGTCTTCCTCGCCGTCCGTGCCAACTGAGAAGAAGGCGATGTCTTCGCCGAGAGTGAAGGAAAAACCCTCGTCGCCGAGACAGAGGCAAACTCCGCCAGTGGGGGTTGGAACGGAAGCAACCAATTTAGAACTGCCGGGTTTGAGTCCCGAGACTACAGACGAGAAAATAATGCGAAGTGTGTCTTCCGATACTTCAAAAGTCGATGTAACCGTTGAATCTCGGCCGGCCAAGAAAACAAGGGGAAGATCGACCGCGAAAACATATAAAAAAATTACAGTTACCGGCGGTGTCCACAGGGAAACAATGTCCACATTTGTGGGCGGAGGTGGTCCGGGGAAAAGTGTGCAACTTCAATTTGACCAACCATCAATGGTATCGTGTACGGAAGGTGGACCGGAAGCAGTGGGAAAAAGCGGCAAGGCTTCGGGTGGACAAGAAAAAGTCCAAGTGGACGGAAGGGTGGAAGTGGTGTCTACAGAACCAGATCTAGGGGTTGTCCAACAAGCAGGTGGACAACGAAACATCTCAGATTTAGTGGAAAATCGCAGAAAATCGTTGTCCACAGAGCGTGAGCGTAAACTTGTCCACGAACACGGAGACGGATATACGGCTGTAGTAGAAGAGACCATACAAATCGGTGCGGACCAGGTGGATAAAAGGAGAGAAGCGGTGATTACAAACAGAGATCCAGGCCTTCTCCCAAAAGCGGGTGGACAACAAACCCGTTGTCCACAGAGTGTGCGCGTAATCCTGTCCACGCAACTGAAATTACAGAAGGTGGAGAAGAAGAAGGCCATGTTAGGGCTAATATCAGCAGAGCTAGTGTCGAACGATAAGTCTCCAATAGAAGTGTTCCTACAAAGCGATATCCCCAAAGTTCAGTATCATCCGAAGAAGCCATCCCATCTCCAACAGAGTCGCCAGTCAACCAATCGCAGTGGATTAGGTTGGAGACTTCCCGCCTTCCCCATAGGTTGTTTGCTATTGATCGATATCCCCCCGGTGGGAGGATTAACTCTTACTCAAAGCCAGAGTTTCTCCTTGACCTGGTCGAGGCTCTTGAAGGGACGAAAGCTTTGGATTTTTTGAAATCTTCAGCTTTTGGTCTTTTGCTAAATATGCCGGTCCGGAAGGCATCATTATCAGGTAAATTGGTACATAAGATGTTCTGTCGCTCATTAGTTACACATAGGAAGTATGAATTATGGTTTGTTTTCGCTGGGTCACCTTTTTGCTTGTCTCTGCGGGAGTTTGGGATTGTCACTGGACTTAATTGTGCTCCTTATCCGGCGAAGGAGGTTCTGGATAAATTACAGAAGCCAGTTAATCCCAAACAACCATATTGGAATAAACTAATAGATAGCAAGAAGAAAAATGTCTTAATCGTAGATATTGTTGATTGGTTGAAGAAGGATAAGAGACAACCGGATTCAAAGAAAATGTCACATTGGAGAAGAGTTCGACTTGCGTTGGTCGTTATAGTTGAAGGTATTTTGCTGTGCACAACCAATCCTTTGAGGCCTTCTAACAAGATTGTCGAGATGGTTAAGGACTTAGAAGCTTTTCAAAGTTACCCTTGGGGACGCGACTCGTTCCTACTAACTATAGAGATGGTCAAAGTAGGTGAATATTGTAAGGATGTTGAGAATTTAAGAGATAAGCTTAACCAGTCCCATACCGCAACACATGGGTTCACTCTAGGCTTGCAGCTTATTTTCTACGCTGCCATCCCTAAAATTCTGAAGATATTTCCGAAGGCGAATTCCATCGATCACGATTTCACCCACGAGTCTATTCTTAGTTTGCCGGCGTGCAAAAGTTTCCACAATGAGAACATACTACAAATCGAGAATTCGCCTAATGTAAGTCTAACTGTTTTACACCTGTTTTCTATTAATCTTGATTAAATATTACTAATGGCTTTTGTATTTGTTGTTTTCCAGATGTATGTGAAACCGATGTTACCGGCCGATGACCACACTTACACAGAGGTGAATGACTATTGGGTGGACGAGGTTGAAGACGTTGATCTTGATTACATGGAAAGTCTATTGGCGGACGAGTTTAGATTTGAAAGAAACATGTGGCCAGGTGGTTCAACGAAATTTAATCCCATTCTCGAGTTGCCGGTTGGTGAGACCAAGGGGAAGAAAGCTAAGGCTTCAAACCCCGCCCCGAAAAAGAAGCGTGTTGCAGATGCCCCTGCTAAATCTAAGGTTAGAACAAGGGAAGAGATAGGGTCCAGGAGATGTCCACAGAGTCAATCTGGTTCGGAAGAAGAAGAGATTCTCTGCGCAGAAGATGTCTACAAACACGTTGAGGGGATGTTGGCTGTCCACAGAAAAGAGGTTGAGGTGATTATTGCGGATCAAATACAAATGATCCTTAATTTAGTTGAGAGCGAGAAGGCAAGGATGAAGGATGAACTAATGGACGATATTATAAGTCAGATGCGTAAGCGAGGGAATTTCATGGATGAAGAAAAACACGAGGAAACTATCCCCACAGGTTCCCCTTCGAGTAATCAGTTCACCAACTTTGACAATACAAGTCCTTAAAGGCATCAACCAATAGTGGGAGGATCGACGAACGAGAAGGTTGATTTTGATGAGTATCCCGGGGTTGAGAACATCCTAACTGAGTTATCCCGTCAAGTAAGGATCTAATTAATATATAATACTAGATCAAAAGCTATTGTGCGTAGAGATTGTAACATCCTAAAATATTTCAATGCAGCCTGTCGTTATGTCCACAACACATGTAGTGGACGAAGGCCAACCAAATCCTATGTCCACGGATAAGGTAAATAATCGCGAACATGTAGATTATAACTCAGTGGATTTATTTTAAATGGAATGAAGAATCGGAAGTTTCAATTGTAAGCAGAGGAGATTGGTAAAACTACATAGCTTGTGGACTTACTTCTTCAACTAATTATGTCCACCCCACTGCTGTATGTCCAACAACCACTAAATCTTTTCAAATTCAGGTGGGTGCCCAACCTGGTACGACAGACATTGTGTCTGGAACTGATGAGTCAGGTGGAGAAGAGAATATGGTACGTTAACTATGAAACAATCAATATGTATTGGATAATGACAACGTAAATAGTTACAATGAATAGATTTGTATTATAATTTGTTTTGATATAGGATGAGAGTGAGTCTAGAATCGAGTCAAATGACGAACTAGAGGTTGATGTTCGAGCAAAGGAGGTTGCTGCGCCTCATACCGAAACAACTCTCGATCAAACTTATGTGCCATCATACGAACAAGATGATGTGGTCGGGAGGACAGACATTGGGATTGCAACTGGCAATGTAGGGGTTGATAGAGTGAGTGTAAGTAGAAGCATATTGTTTGCGTGCGTGGACACTATTATATAGATATTGTTGTCCACCATCTTTGGTATATGTCCACTAACAAAGACTGATGAATCTCAGGGTGCTGCTCCATCGGGTGGGACAGACACTGTAACCGCAATTTCTGATGCGGGGGGGAGATGAAGTGATGACAAGTAGAACCAAAATAATTTTGGTGGACACATCTATGGTCCACCAGCGGTCAGTAGAAAGTGAATTGGGAATCAATGCAGACGATCAGGAGATTGAAGACATTGAGGCCGATGTCGAGGACGTGGTGGTAAGTCTTGTACAATAGAGTTAATAATCTCCAAATGTAAATGGTTACAATGAATTATTATGTATCTGTGTATTGGTTGTTGTAGGATGGGGGTGAAGATAGTGAATCTGGAACTGATTCAAATGACCAAGCAGAGGAGGATGTTGATACAGACGCTGACATACAAGTTAACACACCCGTATCCAGAAAACGGGCTGGTAGAAGAATACAAAGGATTAGGAAACGGTCCAGAAGATATTACGACACGCAAACACCACGCCGGGGCCACATACACCCGTCCACGGGAAGGCTAGATCATAACATTGAGAAGAAGTTTCTTGCGAAGCTAAAGGCCTACAAAGAGAAGTAAGTTGTTAAATGTATATAATTTAGAATGTTTAGTAAACCCTGATGCGTTCTCGTTTTTTACCAGAGAGTACATCATTGATGGGCATCATGTGAAGAAGACATTTTTTAATGAAATCTCGAAGCCGAAACAATGGGTCGACAGCAGCGTAAGACCCCATCCCTGGAAAATACATGTGGACGTGGACACGTCTATTCACATAATAGTAGATTACATCACTACCAACTTTTTTTTTAACAATTTTTTCTGTACAACATATTGATCATCTCCTAACCCTTCTGTGGAGAAAGTTGGGGGATACTCTAGTGGCAAAGAGGGTGGTTATATCCGATGCGTTTTTCACAAGGTTGCTGACCGCGGATTACCAGAAGTTCAAAAACGCAAAAAACAAAGGTGCGTGGACATGGAACATCACGATCCAGAATTATGTGCGTGGTTTTGTCCCTAGGCGCTTCAACAAGCTAGCATGGTATACCGATGTGGACAAGGTTTATGCCCCTATGAATTGGGGAAAAAAGCATTGGGTTGCCTTAGTCATTGATCTAGTGAAAGGGGAGATAATGATACTAGATCCTAATATCAGTGCAAATAGCGACAAGAAGTTGGAGACGTTGAGGAGACCTTTTGTGGACATGATTTCTGCGGCAGTTACTCAGCTGGTCCATCTAGGTCTGCTTCCCACCCCCTCCCATCCACCTTTCTTTATGACATGATTAAGGACATTGCCCAAAATGAACGCTCTGGAGATTGCGGTCCCTTATGCATCAAGTTCATTGAGCTTCATTGTCAGGACGCATATTTGGTTGGAATCAATGAACGTATGGTGGACAACATGCGTATGAATTACGCATTTGACCTTTATGAAGAATTCATTACTAGTATAAGGGAACCATGATGCTACATCGTCTACTTATGTAACTTTTATCTTAACTTAAATACTCTTGTTAGATCGTCTTATGTTTGTGGTTGATGACTTTAATTTTCTGTTAAGAAGTTAAATGTTTATTAAAAAACACGGTCAAAAAACAAAAAACACTGAAAGTTGTTAGTTTGTCCACTATAACCCATGTGCTAAAATTATGTCCACCAGTTTCTCACATGTCCACCGACTGACGCACGTGGCACCTCACAAATGCCTTATCACCAATAAACAATAAATGTTATCTTTTTGATGGAGGTTGATTTTAGTCATTATGGAATAAATGTTGTGTTGTTGGTGGGAGGTCTTAAATGTAATAATAATTATAGTAAATTATTATAGACTAACACAACATCTATGTATCATATATCACCAGCTTTTCATTCTTACATATCTCATTAACAATGGGAGGTTTCATCTTTTTCAATCTACCTCACCACATTCAAATCAAAATTTTCTCAAAGGTTGCACAATCAGATTTCCTACATCTTGGTCCACTGATTGTCTCTGGAAAAGAATGTTATAAGTTAGTGCACAATCACAGTGTCTTGAAGATTGCATCCCTACACATGCTTGAAAATTTTCCTCAGTTTGCATGTACAGGCTCGAAGTTTCAACACTTTGTTCACGCATGCGCAGTATCAGGTAATTATGGTGCTTGCTATTTGGAAGGTGTACGATTGTTTGGGTGTGAAGGCGAAGTTGAATATGCCTTAAACGCGTTGGAAGTAGCAAACCCTCCATCCACATCGTTCAAAATCAAGCTACTCAGGGCGTTACTGCTTTATTGTAATGGTAGTAAACACTTTGCCGCTGGAAGAATCGTCCAGTTCCAAGAAGTCTCACCAACTCCGGAACACACTAGGTGTGTTGCCATGAAAATTATCCAAGACATTTGCACAATGTCCACAACAAACTTGTCAAGGAAAAAGCGCACATGCAAGATCATAAGAAGGTGTATACCCAGGTCAGTGAGGTTGTTTTGTAACAAGTGTAACAATTTAGCATGATGCCCTGCGTGTTTCCTTAAGTGATTTGCCTTCGAGTTATGGAAAAAATATTTTTGGTGATGCGGATTACTTTGTCCACATGACAATATTTTCTATATTATCGGTATGTCCACGTAAAATACCGCGTTATATTAAAGGAGTGCGTATCTGCAGCACCCGTACGGATGTAAAACTAAATCGAATATGTCTACGCATTTTGCTACAAAGTATTTATGTCTACTATCGTTAGTTTTGTCCTATATGACTCTGAATAAAATGAAACATATCTACAATCCTGCAAACATATTAGCATTGGTCCATCCACTATTATATATGTCCACATCAGTCAAATTATTCCACTAATACAGAGAAAAGGCAACATATCAACAACCGCCCACATACATAAAAATTATGTCCACAACAAAATATATATGTCCACATCAATACATTTCCACAACTAATACAGACAAAATGAAACATATATACAATCGTCCATGTCAACATACAATCTAAATTTCCAAAAATCAATGGTTGACAACATTATAAGTTTTCTACAGGCTCACCAATGTTCGGTTATCAAACGATGGCCATCATACATTTAAATAGGATTCTTACAACTTGCCCGGTTGTGACCTGACAAATTGCAGGTACTGCACTTTCGCTGTCCACGTTGTGTACCCTGTGCATTTAGCAAAGATGACACAAATTATAATATGTTTCTCTAACTCTCTGATTTTATGTCCACGCAATGACGAATAAAAAGTCAACTTACGTGTTGTTCTCCCTGGGACGGTATTCTGGCTGTCCTTGGTCTGCTCGAGCTTCGTTTTGTCCGTGGAGGGTTAATATGTTCATCTACCAAACTCTGTGGAAATTCAGTGTCAATCTCCCTCGCTATTGGCATTACTACTGATGTCCACAGCTTACCCCACTCACCAACAGAATAACAGTTTCCAACAAGAGAGTAGATATCGATGTTCCTAATACCAACTGTCGCAAGAGCATGGCAACATGGAACCAACAAAACATCAAACACCTTACACGTGCAGGTTTTCCTAAGCAAATCAGCAGTGAACACACAACCGGTATCATCGTTAACTTGGTAAATATGGTCTGATGCTGCTATCACTGCACAATCTGTCGTATTTTTTAAATGTTTAATCAGTAGGTTTTCCATTTCAGGTGTGCAACGGGTTTTCGAGTTCGCGGCTATTCTTCGGCGCACACAAAACCAACTCATCAACTTGGTTCTTATTGATTCTATCATGGTGGCTATTGGGAAAGTTATGGCCGATCGGAGAACTGCATTAAGTGATTCGGATATGTTGATGCTCATGAGGTTATACCGCATCCCAGTGAAATAAGCAAGTGTCCAATGAGGCAAGCCAATATCCAACAAATAATCAGCACACCTAGGATTTCGTTTATGAACCTCTTCGAACCAATATCTAAAATTGCCTATTGTGTACGCCATTGCTGCATTAGCTACAAGCCTTGCAAGACCTTCACATTTAAACCTATGTTTCACGTTTCGCGCTAAATGAATCACACAAGCGCCATGCTTCGCTAGGGGATATACTTTCTTAAGCCTAACATATATGGCCTGGTGCCGGTCAGATACAAAGACAAGGTCATTTGCATTGTGGACAAATGTGCTAAGCTGACTGAAAAACCATGTCCATCCCGCAGTATTCTCTCCATCAATTACTCCAAAAGCTAAGGGAAAAATCTGATAATTCCCATCTTGTCCGCTAGCAGCAACCAAACAACTCTTGTATTTCCCTTTTGTGTGCTTCCCGTCTATGACAATCACTTTCCTAAGATGCTTAAATCCGGAAACTGACGCTCGAAATACAAAAAACAAAATACTTGAATGTTCTAGGTCCATCCACTGATTTTGAATAGTTTTCAGCTTTGAGATTGTACCAGGATTCGTGAGAGTCAGTAAATGCAAATATTTGGTCACAAATTCATAACTGTCTTCCTCACTTCATCTCCCTCTTTTCATTGCAACTTCCTTTGCATACCATGCTTTCATATACGAAATAGTCACATTATAATCGGACAACACTAGTTCTGGGACATCACAAGCACGAGGGCCCTCTTTTCCATGATCATACTTTTCCTTTAACAACTCACCAAGTATGGTCGCCGTTGCTTTCTTCCCATAACGAGATCGTGTGCTAACATCACATGAATGAGTCAATGTGGCTATCCGCACCTCCACAGTTGTTGAACCGTCTGTTGTTGTTTCATACACCCTCCAACGACATTTACAGTCATAACATATATAGATAACTCTGCTCTTGTCCGACGCATGCACCTTGAAGTTGAATAATCTTTTAATAGAGTACATAGATATTGCCTTATGTAGCTCACTCTTGTTCTTGAAAGTCATACCAACATGAAGTGCATCTCCCCCTTTCTTCAAATTCATATTCACTTTGTCACTTCTAATTGTGTTGACATTATCTCGATATGGTGGTGTATCAGTAGAAGTTCCACTAATATGCAACATGTCTCTGCCACAACCCACAGATTTTTTGCGTGGACAAACTCGTGTTGCATGCACAGTTCGATGTCCATCGGAAGTATGTCCACTAGATGTTAACCGTGTCCTATAACACCACGGCCGTCACATACATCTCTTGATCCTGTTCCATTACAAAAAAAAAATCAGTACCTCTAACTTACCAACTAAATTTGCCCATACCACCAAAATATGTCCATTACCTCCTATTTCCGATACAGGACGTGGTTCTTCTCCATCACTATTGTCTCATGCACCCCTTTCCCCTCGTGAATCGACAACGTCCTCCGTGATAGGTGTATGTATTTTTGGATGTATAATCTTGTATGGATCCCACTCCAGGGGATAATCACGATCTATGTGTTCCCGCATTAAGTCATAATCATATTCCGGTGAATCCTCCCCACTGTAAATTAAATCTCCACATTCATCACCAATGTCATTAGGATCCGTCAGTGTTTTTCCACATTCATCATCAATTACATCCATTTTTCCATCTCGTTTTCTCTTACATCCAAGTTCCTTGTCTATCTGCTCAGCTGAATGTCCACGTATTCCAGCATTCTAATTATGTCCACTAACACCATCACATGGCTGCACATCTAATGATAGTTGTCCACATGGTGATGCGTCAGTATCACTTATGCGGGTACCCCCTCTATGGCCCATTTCAAGTATTGCTACAGGTTCTAAGAATGTTTCATCCTCAAATGTACCAACGAACTCATCTACAACCTCAATGTTTTCATCACGACATATTATCGCCAACTCTCGACTAGCGGTGTCCACATTTCCATTTTGCTCTATTGACTGATGTAATTCTCCCTGAGGAAAGAACCACCCCTTGAGTAGATCTAATGAAGGATATAACCGTGAGGATGAAGGTGAGATGGTCACGGTTTGATTGATGTGGATGAGTAGCTTGCGGAAGAGATGAATGATTGTTTGTTGATGGATTGATTGGAACACACAAGAGTTGTGGAAGTCTCTTGATATACCAATCCTTAGGATATTACACACCTAAGGGAGTTGAAGGATATGACACACCTATAACATGAGTTGCCTTTGAGAAGAATGCTCAAACTTTATAAAATAACAACTGGGTTTTAATGTGAACATTACAAGCATATAAATACAAAAAGACAAGGGGAAACACTATGAGATAAAGGGGCCACGAAATTGAGCTCATTTTTGGTGTCATGGACTTGAAAATATGGGCTTTGGTCTTCTTTCTTGGTTTAGACTTGAATTCAGTCCATTCTTCTCTTGTGGACCAAAACTTGATATGCCTAAGTTCTTTGGTTCCTCTTTTNGAATTCGGCCCATTCTTCTCTTGTGGACCAAAGCTTGATATGCCTAAGTTCTTTGGTCCCTTTATCTTCGTGAGTGTTGGAGTTGGTGATGCTTCCTTTCTTCTAACTCCTTCTTTAGACTCTTTCTCAGCTACAAATCCTTCTTCAAGCTCAACTACATATAAATCCATNTTTATCAAGATTACATCACATACGTAGGCAAAACTCTGACCTTTTGATCCATGGAGTTGTTCTGGGATACCCAGATAATTACTTGAACCCCCGTAGCGGTAAATACCCAAGCGATGTTGTAACAAGACACATTCCTGAACTGGAAATCTCTTACCAAAAATAATCGTTGATGCATTGTCCTGAAGCCTGACCATAGAGGTGAAGGATCTGTGCGACTGCATCTACCTGACTAAGCGTTGCCTTACAAAAGAAAAGACTATCGCCAGCGGATAACAGATTTGAGATCGGTGGACAGGCCCAACCTACGTTTATACCCTGAATCTTCCTTTTAGTTTCAACCATTGTAAGTTTTGCGATGAGTACCTCTGTGCAAAGAATAAACAAAAAGGTGATAACGAATCTCCCTGAAGAAGCCCCCGAGATGGGCTAATCGATCCTTTTGGATTACCGTTGATTATGATCTGATAAGCCACCGTAGTGACACATGTCATAATCCAAGAAACCCACCTCTCTGCAAACCCCATCTTGAGTAAGATCGCGTGGAGGAAACCCTATTCGACTCTATCGTATGCTTTACTCATATTAGTCTTAATGGCCATAAACCCCTTGATACAGCCTAGATTTGAGTGTAGAGCGTGGAAACCTTCTTGCGCAAGAAGTATATTGTCCGATATTAACCGACCAGCCACAAAAGCTGACTGGGTTTCAGATACCAATTCAGAGATTATACTCTTAAGTTGTTGACATAAAACCTTAGAGATAATTTTATAACTTACATTACATAATCTTATGGACGAAACTCTGTCATTTCCCTAGGTCGCTCTAACTTTGGAATAAGCATATTTGCATCTCATTCAAACGAGGGTCAAAAGTACCTGATGACATGAAGTCTCTAACCATTGAGACAACATGAGTACCCACTATGTGCCAAAATTGTTGATAAAAAAGAGCGGTTGTTCCATCCGGTCACGGTGCCTTCTCTGGGTGCTTTACAAATATCAATGCCCGCACTTTCGAGTATGAGACCTGCCTTAATAAAACATCATTCATATCTGATGTCACTGTCCTTTTAGCTGCTTCAAGGGCAAGTTGTAGATTCCTAACATTTGAGGCCTGAAAGAGATTATGAAAACAGTTAATTGCCTCCGCTTCGATATCTTGCTCCTTTTCGATCCAAACTCCAGCCACCGAATGCAGACCCATAATTCAGTTATGTTTGTGCCATTTTTTGTAGAGGCGTGGAAAATTTTGTGTTCTTGTCACCTTCCTTTAACCATGTCACCCGATTTTTCTGTTTCCAGAAAATTTCCTCTTCTGTAATTGCTATCCGCAACTGATTTGACAGTTCGGTAATTTCCTCATGAGGGGCAGTATTGCTTGAAATTGTTGAGTCAAGTCGCTCTTTTAGACTCTCCATCTATACACAAAAAATAGCATTTACTAATTTCCTCCATTTCAAAATTTTCCTGCGACAAAATTTCACCCGGTCCCCAAAAACATCATTAAAGACGGATCTTGACCTTGCCAACCTTGTCTAATAACAGACTCAAAATTTGGTCGTGTGAGCCATCTTTTGTCAAAACAAAACTGGTGTGTTCCCCTAATCTTTCCTTGCGCAGTGTGGAAGATTATCGGTCGATGGCCAGAGCCCATGAACGTAAACATTCCACATGCGACCAAGTAAACATGTCAAACCGGTCCTCATTTCCCAGAACTCTGTCCAAGCGACACCGAACTGTAGTCTTTCTCCGACGGCGTACCCAAGAGAGACTATTCCTTGTATATGAAAAATCCATCATTCCACAACATTGCCATATTAACCAGAAATCTAGAAAAGAATTCTCAGTCCTTGTACGACCACCTTGCTTTTCGTGATGATCTACAATCTCATTAAGATCACCAATCATTGCCCAAGCCCCGGTTCTAGCCGCACTAATTCGCTTTAACCGCTCCCAAAAAATTTCACGCTTTGTATGAACAGGGTGACCATAAACAAAAGAGATATAAGTTTTATTCCCATCCAAAGTAACCAAGGTATCGATTACATTTTTATTATAAGAAATAACTTGAAAATTAAATTCTTGTATAGAAAAAAAGGGCTAATCCCCCACTAAGACCAGAAGGGTCAACAATAAATAAAAAATCATATTCTTAATGAGCTTGAAGATCCTATAAAAACTCTCGCTTCTGCTTCGTCTCCATTAAAAAAAGAAGGCCCGGAAAAAACGAACGACGAAATTCACGTAATGATGTAATTCTCCCTGAGGAAAGAACCACCCCTTGAGTAGATCTAATGAAGGATATAACCGTGAGGATGAAGGTGAGATGGTCACAGTTTGATTGATGTGGATGAGTAGCTTGCGGAAGTGAATGATAGATATAATGATGGAGAATTCGATGGAATGATTGGAACACACAAGAGATGTGGAAGTCTCTTGACAACCAAGCCTTAGGATATTACACACCTAAGGGAGTTGAAGGATATGACACACCTACAACATGAGTTGCCTTTAAGAAGAATGCTCAAACTTTATAAANCATAAATGTTTTAGGGTTGCTTAAAAGTGCTTAAATAGTAAAAATACAAGGGAAACTAATAAGAAATAAGGGGCCATGAAATTTAGCTCCTCACTGGATTCTTGGGCTTTTAAAAATGGGCTTTGGTCTTCTTTATTTGTTTAGACTTGAATTCGGCCCATTCTTCTCTTGTGGACCAAAGCTTGATATGCC
>OVBE01005918.1:0-20795 GCA_900406425.1 Iberis pinnata
TAACAACATCGGTTTTGGTCAAAAGAGGGTTTGACCGGAACCGGGGTGTTACAGACGAGTTCTGATAGCTATTGAGAACGACGATGTGATAAGAGTTAGGCTATTTTTTGAAAATTTGCATCATTATTGCACAAGATGCAATCACATCAACCATGAGAACAAGTAAAGTCCAAAGGGTGGCCATAAAAGACGAGGGCATCGTCAAAGGAACAAGTCGGACACGACATAAGCGATGAATGTTGCGGCTGAAGGTGCTCAGTCGCCCAATCGTGCATCGCGGTTGATTGAGGTGGAACCTGCCATTCCTAACTCGGTGGACACCAGTGGGTCGCGAATTCGAGGGCAGAGGTCATCTGCAAAAACGAAATTGTTTGGTTATGAAGAAAATACATAGAATCAAATTAAGGGGAATGGAACGAAGGATGGGGTGATGAAATCTTTTGCTTCCTCAGATGTTCTGAAGCCGAATTTGGGCTGAGCTGGTCCCTCATCAACGTCGGAGACGAATCTAGCAATTATTTCGGTAGCCACTGTAGCTCCGGTCACGGGAGAACAAAGTTGCGCGAGGGAACCCCAATAAAGGGGATAAACCTAAACGACATTGGTCAGGGACTGGTGAGCTCGGGTGAAAAGGCCCATTTACTTCCTGAAAGCCCATTTTTTGATGAAATAGCCCAAGCAGTCCAGCAGTTGACAGATTAGGACTATGGTGATGCTTTTGGGCTAATGGGCCCTTATGTGGTTAACACTTCTGAAGATCAAATAAGTGATCGAATGACCACAAGTTTTGGCCCTTTTGATAGCCTTTTGCTTATAAATTGTTTTGGCGAAAAAGAATCACTAACTTTTAAGCAAATGGATCTATTAGAGATTACTCTCCTCTAAAAGGTTTCATGAGTCCGATTACCAAAAAGGGGGATAAGAAAATAGCTTTAAACCCAAAGAAGAAGATTGGTCATATCCTCTCAAAGGTAACAAACTCCAAAGACAAACTGCGGGTCTTAGCAGAAATACTAAGGTTCTTGCTGATTTAATTCCATCTCACTCAAAGATGGATCCTCCTGTAGGAAAGAATTTTGAGGAAACACATAGCCAGGTGGTTGAAGAAAAACCACCAGCAGATGAGTGATATGATTTTGAGTTGGAATTGTCAAGGGGCTGGAAGCTTCTTGGCAATTCAAAGACTATGGGAGTTCCATCGCACGTTATTCCCGGGTGTCTTATTTCTCATGGGGACCAAACAACCGCGTGAATTTCTTCAAGACGTTCAAGCTCACTTAGGTTATGACTTTTCGTTTACTGTTGACCTTTCTGGTCGGAGCGGGAGACTAGCCCTTTTAGCTATTTCTCATTTTCATGTTGTTGTTCTTTCCTCAAAAAAATGTAATCGATACTATGATTACAATTGATAGCAATAAAATTTTCATCTCTTTCGTTTATGATGCACCTGTAGTTACAAATCGTGATCGAGTTTGGGAACATTTAAAAAGAATCAGCTCAACGTGGTTTGCTCCATGGGCTTTGATTGAAGACTTTAATGAAATTTATGACCATCATGAGAAGCAGGGAGGTAGAACTCATTCTGAGAATTCTTTCCTCGATTTTAGACTCATGAAAAAATGTTGTGGAATGGTGGACTTTCCTTTCAAAGGAAATAGTCTATCTTGGGTGGGAAGAAGATGAACATCTACGGTCTAGTGTCGACTGGATCGGGAATAGGAAATAAAGAGTGGTATGATTGCTTTACTTACTCTTTTATTGAGTACCTTAGTTTCCAAGGGTCTGATCATCGACCTGTTTTATTACGGGTGACCGACAAACGTATTAACGGATCAAAACAATTCCGTTTCGACAAACGGTCGATAGTGAAACTAGAGTTTGAGGAGATTGTGAGGTTGGGATGGTTGCAATCATCACAAGAACCAAATATGAATATCAGCACTCGAATCAAGAATTGTAGAGGCAAAATTTCTAGGTGGAGACATAAAGAGTTTCAAAACTCTAGAGAATTGGTGACAGATCTTAAACGACAACTAGATCAAGCCCACTCCATTGATGCTTTGGGACCTGAGATTCCAGAGTTCACAGAAAGCCTCTGTATTGATCTCTCAGCAGAAGAGCTGTATTGGAAACAAAAGAGTCGTGTGCAATGGCTTCAAGAAGGGGATAAAAACACTAGTTTTTTCCACGTTTCCACTAAACTGCGGAGGGCACATAATCGTATAATGGGTCTCTAGACAGATTCTGGGATATGGATAGAAAAAGAGGAAGAGATTAAATTGGAAGCTACTTCCTATTTCCAAACTTTGTTTACTGCCTCGAATACGAGCAATATCCAAGAAGCCCTTCTCCTTCTCGAAGCACGTGTTTCTCCAGAGATGAATGCCCGATTACTTGCTCCACTTTCGTCGGAGGAGGTCAAAGTGGCTTTGTTTGCTATGGATCCTGAAAAAGCTCGTGGACCAAACGGCATGACGGCCCTTTTCTATCCACGCTATTGGCATATTGTGGGCCTCCATATAACGTAATGATCAAATCATTTATGCAGCAAGGTTTTTTGGACGGCTCAATAAAAATGGAAAATATTTGTCTTATTCTGAAAACAGAACGACTGCAAGGAATGAAAGAGTTTAGATCAATTAGCTTATGCAATGTAAGTTACAAAATACTTTCCAAAGTATTTTGCCAAAGACTCCATAAAGAATTTCCCTATATTATTTCTGAAGCTCAGTCGGCTTTTGTGGTTGGGCGATCTATTACTGATAATGTATTGCTAGCGCAGGAAGCTTTTCATGCTTTGCGATCACAATATAGTTGTCGAAAAGGGTTCATGGCAATAAAAACTGATATGAGTAAAGCATATGACCGCGTTGAATGGCCCTTCTTAAAGCATATGTTGTCCAAGCTGGGATTTGCTGATATTTCGATACAATGGATTATGTCATGTGTCACCTCGGTCATTTATAGTGTTCTCCTCAATGGGTCGCCAAAAGGCGCGATACATCCATCTCGATGAATTCGGCAAGGAGATCCCCTCTCTCTCTACTTGTTTATCTTTTATACGGAGGTACTTATTGCAAATCTACGCCAGACAAAAACTTTTGGACGCATAGTTGGGATTCGTATGGCGAAGCATTTCCCCCGCTATCCCGTCTTCTTTTTGCTGATAACAATCTATTTTTATGTCAAACTACTATGGCACAATGCCAAGAAATAGCAAACATTCTTGTCCTATATGAAAATGCTTCAGGACAACGAATTAAACTCAAAAAGTCGACTGTTATATTTGGGAATTCTATTCCTACTCAAGACCGGTTCCTGGTCAAGCGACGTTTAGGCATTTACAAGGAAAGAGGATAAGGAAAATATCTAGGGATTCCAGAACAACTCCAAGGTTCAAAAGCGCAAATATTTTCGTATGTCCGAGATCGCTTAAATACATGCATTAACGGCTGGTCCTCGCGTTTCCTGTCTAAAGGGGGAAAGAAGTTCTCATCAAATCGGTGGCTCAGGCTTTTCCAACTTATGTTATGTCTTACTTCCAACTTCCAATGACATTTTTTACGAAATTGACTAGTGCCATTGCAGATTATTGGTGGAATACCTCTGGCAGGTCACGGGGTATTCACTGGGTCGCATGACACAAACTATGCTAACCGAAGAATTTGGGACTATAGTTGTTTAATAAGCTCTTCTGACGAAATAACTATGGCGTCAGTATTCCAATCCAGAATCTCTATTTTCCCGTATTTTCAAAGGTCGTTACTTCAAGGATGGAAACATCTTCCATGCAACTATGCTCTCTCAACCATTTTATGGTTGGATATTTTGGAGTCCAGACCCCTTTTATCCCTAGGCATGCGCCAAGTTATTGGAACGGAATGTCATACACGGGTTTGGCAGGATACTTGGTTGCCTGCAGATAAGCCACGTGCAGCTAAAAGTTGCTTTAACTCAGTAGCCCAAGACTTACGAGTTTCTGAACTTATGGTAGTACGTTCCAACACTTGGAATATACCCCTAATCCACGAATTAATCTAAAAGGAGGATATCCCACTAATTCTCTTGATTCGACCATCTCTCTATGTGTCGGATCGTTTCTGCTGACACTTCACAATGTCCATAAATTACAGCGTCAAATCGGGAAATGATGTGGCTCTATCCGTTCATTTTGATAGAACTCATGGATGGCCGGAGTTACCATTGATATCACCGCTTCTGGCGGCAATTTGAGAGTTATCGGCTCCTAATAAACTGAAACATTTTCTTTGGCAAGTCCTTTTGGGCGTCATGGTAGTTAACGAGCAATTGTTACGATGAAAACTGAGGACAAATGAGTTTTGTCCTCGATGCGGAGCAAATTGCGAATCTATAAAATCACGTCTTGTTTTTCTGCCCGCCTGCGCTTCAGAGTTGGGTACTTTCAAGTATTGCTACTCCATCTAGGGTTTTCCCATTAGATCACCTATATCAGAATATGCATCATTTATTATCCAAAACGGAAAATGTGTCATCTTCAGCTAATGCTTTCAAAGCTTTTCTCTGGATCATTTGGTATATTTGGAAGGCGAAAAATGTTATGTGTTTTAAGAATTTTTCTTGGAAACTTCCTGACATCTTGCAATTAGCAACAAAGGAAGCGTCACAGTAGTTGTTTGCTAACCCTTTGGCCAATAAGAGTACTAAGACAATGATGACAGTAACTGGGGATCGTGTTGAGGTCCCCACGGTAATGCTATATTGTTGTAGCATTCATGGATCATGGAAATCGGGAGAATATATTAGTGGTATCAGGTGGTTTATGTCTTCCGATAGTGGTGGGTCCGTACATATGGGTTGTGCAGGTATTAGAAGTGGTATTTCTCCCGTATACACGGAATTTCTTGCCCTCATTTGGGCGCTTAAATGCATTTGGAGCATGAAAAATTTATGTACACGTTTCATCACCGATTCGACAGACCTGATCCAAATTTTGGACAATCCAACTCACTAGTTTATTTTTACAGCAGAGATAGCCGAAATCAACCTTCTGAAGATGAGTTTTACCTGTGTAAAATTTTTACACTGTAGTACGCAATGGAATAAACGTGTTGATCTTCTCACACGATCAACCAAAAAAAAATATTTATCTTTCTATGTCAATTTTGTACCATCCGATTGGATTTCTGTGCCACCGAATTTCTTTTATTTTATTGTACTTATTAAAAAAAATTGGTGAACTCAAACTTAGTGTTATTGAATTTAGATTTTTATTGTATTTCAATGTAATTGTATTTTAAAGTATTTTGATGGATTTTGTTGAATTCCTTGCAATGCATGATGTATTTGAATATATTTTAAAAATTTGTTTGTAATACATTTTGATGGATTTGTAGGTATTGTTAAATCATCTAAAAGATTAAGCAACATCTAATCGAAACTGTTTTGCACCTTCTTCAAACCTATTGGTTATAAACATAAAGAGAGCAAATTCCACAAAAGAATCAACTCAAAATCTATAAGAAGATACAATGGATTGAGCAACATTTAATCGAAACTGTTCTGCACCTTCTTCAAACCTATTGGTTACAAACAGAAAAGAGAGCAAAATTCCACAAAAAAATCAACTCAAAATCTATAAGAAGAAACAATGGATGATAAGTAGCAATTATCTATCTAGATACTAAAGAGAAAGCCCACATTGCCAAAGATCTGTTTCATTAAAAATGTTAATTTAATGTTCATATGAGACAAAAAAGACTTTCAAAGTTTAAAGCTTTATGTACAGAGAATATCAAATTTCAAACGTACATGCCTTTTGCTTAGGATCCAATTCAATAGCTTTATCAAACTCTATCATCGATCCAGAAACATCACCCTTTAATTTCCACNTAAAAAGCATCTCTTATACTTCAGATTTCAAGAATAATACGAAATCTCCAGATTTCACCTGTTTTGAAGAGTTTCATTCCGCAACGAATCTTTGCGATGGATTCACGGGGTTTGAATCTCCACCGCCGGTAATGGCGTCCCAAATTGATAAAACATAGTGAAGAAAGAGTCTGCGAGAGACAATGATAATTTGTTTTTTTTTTGTTTTTTTTACAAAGAATACATCAAAATCAGATCTAAAAAGATTGTATTTTTTTTACTCATGATTTCAAGACGAAAATACATTAAAATCCATTGAAATCAAAATACTTTAAAATCCAATAGAAATTGAATAACAGTTGTTTTTGATGTGTTTAGAAATACATCACCCAAATACATAATCCAATAACGTGCTTTTTAATGTATTTTCATCAAATACATAATTAAATAACACTGTATTCGAATTCAAAATACAACCAAATACTTTAAAATACACAATTCAATAACCCTAACTTATACTGTTTAGCGCAATAATGTTTTTTTTGTTAAACCCTAAAATCCTTTAACGGTGGTGTTTATTGTCCTTCCTTCTCTCCGCCGCGGTCTTGACCCTCTCAAACTCTCAGGTAAGTTTTTTCAGCTTCCATTACATAGGATGAATTTTAACTTGGATTCTCCCATTAATGTCCTCTTTGATGAATCGAACTTCTTTCTCAACTTTTTTTTTCAGTATCCATATTCGATTATACGAGTCTCAGCGCATAACAATGACAGCTAAACCAGGAGCCGCAACTACAACGTATTCACCCAAAATTGTTGCCAGAACTAGGCCTCCTCTTTTCAAGGACTCCGACCTCGATTGGTCCCGTCCTGATGGCCGTGGATTTCACCAATGCCGACCTGCCTGTGAAACCCTAGCTCCCCCTCTCTCTTCATGTTCTTATAGGCTCTTTATGAGACTAACTAATTGTCAATTTGTTCATTTTCTGAAAATAAACAATTGGTTTCTCAGTACTTCAAACTGGTGCTGTGAGCTCTGCTTCTGGTTCTGCTTATGCTGAGTTTGGGAACACAAAAGTCATTGTTTCGGTGTGAGTAATAGTATGAGATTGCACTTATCCTTTTCTTGAACTTATCTTTTCTGTTCTAAGTTATTTGCTTTGTTCTGTTCACAATCTAGATTTGGGCCAAGAGAAAGTAAGAAGGCAATGACTTATAGTGATACTGGTAGATTGAATTGCAATGTTAGCTATACAACATTTGCTTCCTCGAGTGCTGGACAGGTACACGAGTTTTATCACTGTTGTTGTAACCCATAGTTTGGAAGTTTTGTGCTTCTTTGTTTAATCGTATTAGTTATACATTGTGGTCTTCTCAGGGAACTGATCATAAAGAGTATTCATCAATGCTTCACAAAGCATTGGAAGGTGTAGTAATGACAGAGACGTTTCCAAAGACAACTGTTGATGTTTTCGCATTGGTGCTTGAATCTGGAGGCAGTAAGTCTCATGACTACTTTCTCAACAATACTTAAATGCTATCAAAATTCTTTTATCAGAAAAAATGCAAGATATGATCATCTTGTGAAAGCATAGGAGAGTGCTTACTAGTTGTCTAAACATTTTTTCCCCTGGAATTGATGATTGAATCAAGTGATTACCTTTTTCTATTATGGGAAAGAAGACCCTTTTGTTATTGTACGTTTGTTGGTGGGCATATTGTGACTTACTCGAATGGTATTGTATTGCAGGTGACCTTCCTGTTGTAATATCATGTGCTAGTCTTGCTCTAGCAGATGCAGGGATTATGATGTATGATCTTATTACAGCTGTTTCAGTGGTATGTTTTTGCAACAGTTTCACCAATTTCTCTGTGTTATCGCTTAAGTTTATTAGCAATAGGTGAAGACATACATTGACAGCGCCATAGTTTGATACATAAAAATCTACAGTTACTAACTGAGAAACTATTCCTGTGATTGTTAAAGTCTTGCATAGGCAAAAGCCTTATGATTGACCCGGTTACAGAAGAAGAAGGCTGTGAAGATGGAAGCTTTATGATGACTTGTATGCCATCTCGTTATGAAATCACTCAGCTAACGATCACTGGCGAATGGACAACCTCTAATATCAACGAGGTAAGACTTTCTATTGTCCTTTAATTGCTGCTCAGCTCTTATAGACAAATGTATTTATTTTCTCGCCTTTGACAGTATGTATGCAACTGTTTCTTTTTGTCTAAATTAGTATGTTAATCTGCAAATTTGACAAAAGGGATCTAATCTTGTTGACATATGTCAAAATTTTGCAGGCAATGCAGCTTTGCTTGGATGCTTGTTCCAAACTTAGAGAGATAATGAGAGATTGTCTAAAACAGGCTGCATCAGCTTCCGATGAATGAATATAATCAAGAAACTATAAGTCTTGGATTGAATTTAGTCAAAGCCGGTCTGGTGTAATTTAAACCGATGTATTTTCTTACATCAAAATATTCGCTATGAAAAGAATCAAATTTTGCAACCTAATTATTGCAATATTGTTGTTATTTTAAAAGTGTCCTTTGTTCACAAGACAAGTTTCGTATTGGGATAAATGAAGGAGGGTAGATAGGTCATTTTAGCTTACGTCGAAACAACAACTGATCATGTTATGGATACAGAGAATCTAATACGCATGACCTATTGTTATTGTAACCTTTAAAGCCTTTTGCTTCTCATTCATTTGCCACGTTTTCTTTCTTCTCCACCTCTCCCCATTTTTGTCTTATATACATTTTTTACAAATTTACTCCGTGAGATTGACTTTTATCAATTTTTTTTTCTACCATTGAGTTTAGAAAAATACTTTAATTCCTATTAAAAATTGGAACATATAATCTCCAAATACTCAACACACAAAAAAAACTCACTAAACTACAAAATTTGTTTACTAAGACCATCTTCAATGGTTAAAACCCAACAAAAGTATCTTAAAACAAAATAATAATTGTTTCTAATTTTAATTTTATATTTTAATTATTTTTTCATAAAAAAGTTGTTTGAACTAATAGATATATTGCATGTGTAAGAAACTTGTTTAGAAGTGTATCTAAAATTTTTTAAACTAGAACCAATTTTAGTGTTTTTCTTTTCTCTCTTCTAATATTTATTAGTATTATATTACTAAGAAACTTTTTAAGATTTATTGTTAGAGATGCTCTAAAGCTCTGCAAAATTACTACTACTAGCTCCGCAAAGTTTACACAAAAAACATTATTTTCTCTTGTTTGCTAAGATTGATTTATCAACTTAAAAATTTAGCACAAAGGTTTGAATACCATTAGCAAGAATCTAACTGCTTTTTATTTGTTTTCTCTCGTTTTTGTTTATACATATAAAATATATTAGTTTATCTAGTTAGTTATCAACAAACTAGTTAGATTTAGCAAAACTTGTTCTATTAGTTTATGTCAGTTGATTATTTTATCCACACTGATTTATTTATCAAACACGTTCCAGAATTATATTATTAAACTCTTTGTTGACAAAAAAAGAGAGTCTACAATCTGTTTAGCCGCAACCGCAATGCTCGTGAGTCGTGACCACCACTTCTCCATGAATGTAAGCTTTGGCCATATAAAAGCGAATCTTCTCATATTCAATAACGTACTTTGATAGTTTTTTTTGGATTAATCACGTAGTTTGAAAGTTTTGCTATACCATTTTTTATGTACTAAAGAGTTATTTAATTTAACCAAACAGGATCAAAGATTTCTTAAGTTCACTCAGAGTTTTGTGTTACTCATATACATAGAAAAAAATTAGAAGTCTAAAAAATATTTGTTGTCGTGAGATTTTCCTGGTGTTTTAGATATAAAAATACTAAACAGTTCCAATTTCCTAAACACGAAAAAATGTTTTTTTTTTCTCTTTCCAAAAATTTCAAAATTTTAAATTATTTTAAAATTTAAACAATAAGTTCCAAAACTAAATGCTAATCTCTTCCACACTAAACCTTAAAATATAAATCAAAAACCTTTTAAAATATTTTTTTTTTGGCGTTTGGTATTTGAAATGGAAATATTTAAAATACGAATTTCACAAAATATCTTTAAAATATTTTTTTCCAGAAAATTTACAAAACGTAAGAGTTAAATTTTATGTACCTATAATTTAGATTTATGGATCTGGATTCACTAATTAGTTTTTTTATTTAGTTTGAAGGGATTAGGGTTTTGTTTTATAATTTAACGGTTAAGTATTAAACTATTTAAAATTTTTTTATGGTATTTTTAAAAATATCATATTTTAATGAGCTTGTTCCAAACCTAAAAAAAAAATATTTTGAAAAATTTCTATATGTTAATGATATTTTAACATAATTGAAAATATATCGTATATTTGTCTAACAAACTAATTTCAATAGTATTTTAAAAAAATTTCGTATAACTTTCTAATTATACCTACTAAATCTCAAATTGCTAAATCATTTCTTAACTAACAAATATGATATCATATTTTAGATCCATTAAAAATCAATCTTGAGCTACTTGGTTTTATTTATCACATAAAAAAATAAAGTTTCCACCCCAAACACTTCTTAGTTATAAAAAACAAACAAATATTTACCCGACAAATACTTCCTAAATAATTTCATTGAAAATTATAGACAAATATGAACAAACAAATATGAAAAAAACATTAGGATTGGCCCGATGTTTATGGTAAATATTTACCGTTTTCGTTATATGAAAAAAAAACAGAAAAGTATATCTGATTTCAATGTAGAGAGAGAGAGAAGCAATAAATCGAAGATATATTTAGATTGAGATCTGACCCAAAAAGTTTACCATTTTGTTAACAAAATCCTTTGGTAGGAAAAAACCTATACCGACCCTTTTATTTCTCTCTCTAAAAGGGTCTTCTTCCTCAGATCTCCATCCTCTCTCTCTCTCTCCCGTTCACGGTATCTCCTCTTTGCTCTCTTTCTTTTTCAATTTTTTCTGTGATTACTATACACCTCTTTGACTTTGTTTATCTTCCGATTTATATCATTGATCGTCTCTGATCTCTTTGCTAATTTGACTTTCGACGAATGATCTCTGTTTAATTCTGCGGTAATATGTTTTGATCTCTTATGTATTGCGAATCTGCTTCGTAGTTTCTTGTTATTGATCTGAATTCGATTTTGAGATTGATCTGTCTTAATAATGAATTATTGAAAGTCTTTCAATTGGTAGATCTTTGCGCGATAGATCTTTTGCTTTGGATCCTTTGAATTACATTTACATCTCAATATTATCACTGAATTATTGATGTTTCTTTGTGCATTAGGATCCTTTGTTTTTGATTGAGACGATGGGTGTTGAGGTTGTTAAGTCTGGTGGCTTTGAGGTTGCACCGGCTCCTTTCGAAGGAAAGCCCGAGCAAAACGGGAAGGTGGATCAAGGTAAAGGAGATAATGTCTCCATCAAGTTTGGCTCACATGGTGAGGCACCAAAGAAAACTGAAGAGAGTAACAATGCTGCGTTGAACTCTGATGTACCAAAAGATGCAGCAGAAGAGTGGCCTGCTACTAAGCAGATCCACTCTTTCTACTTTGTTAAATACCGTCCTTACGATGACCCGAAAATCAAAGCTAAGCTTGATCTAGCTGATAAAGAGCTCCAGAAGTTGAACAAGGCTCGGGGTGCAGTTTTGGACGAGTTAAAAGCTAAGAGGGTAAGCTTTGGATTGACCTTTAAAGATTTTCTTTTCTTTGTTTTTTGCTGATGTGGAAGTCTGTGTGATGCATAGGCGGAGAGATCAGAGTTATTCGATTTGCTGGACCCATTGAAGTCAGAGCGTAAGGGGTTCAATACTATGTTTGATGAGAAGAGAAAAGAAATGGAACCATTGCAACAAGCTCTGGGAAAACTAAGGAGCAATGATGGTGGGTCTGCTCGTGGACCTGCTATTTGTTCGTCCGAGGAAGAGCTTAATAATATGGTAACAATCTACTTGTTCACCCTATACTCTTGAGAGCTTTTTTACCTTTCCTATGGATCTTCAATTTGCTTGGGGTTTGTGGAAAATGAAGATATACAGCTTCCAATATCGGATTCAACACGAAAGCATTCCGTTAACTGAGGAAAAGCAGCTTCTCAAAGAGATCAGGCTGCTTGAAGGGACGAGAGAAAAGGTCATTGCTAATGCGGCTATGAGAGCCAAAATCAAAGAATCTATGGGTCATAAAGATGATATTCAAGGTCAAGTTAAGGTAAGAGAGTTGTGGTTAGCTACTCTAGCTTCTTGCTGTTATTGTCTGTAGAAGTTGGTTTCATGTGTGGTTTTTGTAATGTTTTTTGCAGTTAATGGGTGCTGGTTTGGACGGAGTGAAGAAGGAGAGGCAAGCAATATCCGCAAGGATTAATCAGCTGAGTGAGAAGGTGAAAGCAACGAAAGATGAGATTCAAGTCCTTGAGAATGAGCTGAAGACTGTGAGCGAGAAGCGAGACAAAGCTTATTCAAACATTCATGAGCTTAGGAAGCAACGCGATGAGACGGTACAAACACATACAAGTGTTGTGCATTATTCCTGTGATGGTGAATGTTTTTTGCGATATTGAAACCACTCTTTGACTTTATATTGTTTTCTCATGTAGAACTCCGGTTTTTACCAAGGCCGTACTGTGTTAAACAAAGCTAGAGACTTGGCTGCACAAAAGAACATCAACGAGCTTGAAGCACTCTCCAATGCAGAGATTGAGAAATTTGTTTCTCTCTGGTGCAGCAAGAAGAATTTCAGAGAAGATTATGAGAAGAGAATCTTGGCATCTCTTGATGCTAGGCAGCTGAGCCGAGATGGAAGAATGAGGAACCCGGAAGAGAAGCCTCTGCTTGCTCCAGAGGTACCAGCATCAAAGGCAGCGCCTTCTGAAACCGAAGTTGCACCTAAAGCTAAGGCAAAGCAGCAGCCTAAGGAGGAACCAGTTTCTGCACCTAAACCAGATGCTAATGTTGCTCAGAAGATTGAGAAGCCCAAAGATGCAGTGAAAGTAAAGAATGTTGTTGTGGATGATGATGATGATGAAGAAGTATATGGTCTTGGAAAGCCGCAGAAAGTAGAGGAGAACAAGGTTGATGAAGCTACAATGAAAGAGATGAGAAAGCAAGAGGAGATTGCTAAAGCTAAACAAGCTATGGAAAGGAAAAAGAAGCTGGCTGATAAAGCTGCTGCTAAAGCTGCTATAAGAGCTCAAAAGGAAGCTGAGAAGAAAGCTCAAAAGGAAATTACTTTCTCCAGAGTAGTACTTTAATGGCGGCCTTTGCATTATCTCTTCGAAATTCTAATACTTCTCTATCTTTTTGATTTTGCAGGAGCGAGAGAAGAAAGCCAAGAAGAACACAGAAGCAGAGGCAGTTTCTGAAGAAGTTCCAGAAGCTTCTGAGGTTGAGGAGACTGAAGCTCCAGTGGAGGAGAAACCACAGAAGGAAAAAGTCTTCAAGGAGAAACAGATAAGGAACAGAATCCGCAGTAGAGGAGGACCAGAAACACTCCCAAGAGCAATCCTTAAGCGTAAGAAATCAACTAATTACTGGGTTTATGCTGCTCCAGCTGCTCTAGTGGTACTGTTACTTTTAGTCATGGGTTACTACTACGTTCTCTAGATCGGAATGGAGTGACCAAGTGAAGAAGCTACGTTGTTGTAGTTTGATATCTTATAAAGTTTGGATTTTTGCCTTTCTTTTGAGGATATGACTTAAAAAAACTTATAAGTTTATGCTTCATTTACATACTAGTAGAGACAAGTACTCTTTACATCTTCACTTTTGTTTTTTTGTCTCTTCTTTTCTGTTGTTGAGGCTTTAGCTTTGAACAATGAAAACAGTGTTCTGTTACATTTTATAATTTATAGCTGTTATAGTGTTTTTGAGTTTTGTTATCTTCTTCTCCCTAATTACCTTATGATGTGAATGTGTAAGTATTGGTATTTGGGTCAATTTTCGTTTAATTGCAATGGTGTATTTTAGTTAGTTTAATTGCAATTGTGTACTTTAGTTGGACGTTGTATCCAGATACATATGTAAATTTCATAGATATTCTGGATAAGTTTAAGATAGGGTTGAGATACACCTAAACTCATACAAAAATTTTATGTTTAAAATATCTTTTAAGGTAAAAATGCGTTTTCTCGCAAAAACCACGGAAACGCTTTTTACGCTAAATCACAGAAACGCATTTTCTGTATAAAAACTCGGAATCCATTCTCTTAAAAACGTGGAAATGCATTTTTCCACCAAAATTGCGAAAACGCACTTTTCTCCAAAAATGTAGAATCATATTTTTGTGCGAAAACACTTTTCTGTCAAAATTATAAAAACAAATTTTCTCAACAAAAATACGTAAAAACATGTTTTCTTGCCAAAAACGCAAAAACAAGTTTTCAGCCAACACGCAGAAACACGTTTTCCTATAAAAGACGCAAAAATGTATTTTTCAAACAAAAACGTGTTTCCCGCTAAAATTTTGGAAACATGTTATTCATCAAAAATAAGATTTAGATCATAATAAATATCATTATGATAAAGTTATGTCATTTTTAAGAATTTGGTTATTAAAATTTATTTCGATATCAATGCAAATACACAAACAAACATAATTGTATCCAGATACGGTATCTAGATACAAAAATCAAAAACAGAAACGAATGCCATATGGATATTGCAAGTGAAAAGCTTATTTAGATATAAGGAAACAAACATGCCTTTAATCATTCAAAATCTCTCCCTTTTATCATTCAAAATCTCATATCTAGACCAAGTTGAGGTTTTGAAACGATATTTGTAGCTAATTTATAGTTAAACAGGCAAAGGGATTTAAGGAAGTGTAGGTTTATGTGACAAGGTTAGTCTGATAAACAAATGTAGACAATAATGTAAGTAAGACTTTTCGTCTTGGTGCTCCATGATTGAGAGGGAACCTGGTGCTTGATGGGGTCCGAGATAGAGACATTGCGTATCAGTGGTCACTGTGTCCAATCTAACACTTGGACGTTTCGTAGCGTACGCCACGTGTCTCCTGTCGTGGGTCATATTACTATGCTCACGATGCAAATGGCAAGTCGTCACGTGTACCTCTTATAGCAACTTAGCTATCGTCTTTACAAGCTTTGGTCTCATCCACATTAACTCTAAATTTGGCTCTGTTCTTCGTTTTGTCTTCTTTTGGTCTTATTCAAATTTCGGTAACTGCCTTACTGTCAAATATGTTTAATATCCCGAATAAGTTTTTGGCTGTTTGATTTCATGGACAAGATGAATTACTAATAGGATCGGCTCTGAAATTATGCTGGTTTGAGATAAAATAAAAAAATTAAAAATATTTCATATATCTGTTATTTGAGCCAATATTATATTTTTATAAAAAATTTGGAAGTCTATAAAATCTAAAATATTATGTAAAATAAAATAAAAAATTGAGGGCCACAATGAACGATTTGAATTTCTTTTCTAGCATAAATGCACAGTATGTATGCACAACTATAGTAGGTCCATACTTTTCTACTGCCGACAAGGAGAAATAAGCAAATTCAATTTTTTAAAAAATTATGAATAACAAAAAATACCAGAAATAAATATCAAAAATACAGCAAGACTTTGGAAAATAAAAAGAACTTTTTTGCATGGGTGATATTGACATAAAGAAAAGCATTAAAATAAAAAGAGAAAAATCCTTATATGTCTTTCCCTTACGTGGAACTTTAGTAGGTAAATGAATTAAATTTACAATTAGCCTTTAATGTGATTGTAAAAGTATTGAACTATATGCAGTTTCGTACGACCCAACTTAATATCCACAATCCATCCAATGCATGATGCGACTATAAATATTTAGAGGAAATAGTTTAATAAGTGTTGTGTTTAGTTTTGAACGTAAATTAAATCTCTAGTCAGAAAATTCTTTAACATTTTTTAAAAATCTTTTTACTTTTTTTTCTAAACGTCGTCTTCAACAATCTTTTCTTGCCTGCAAACTTGATATCAACAAAATCTTCGACCGTATTGTATGGTTGTTTCTTATCAGCATTATGGCCAAAATAGGCTTCTCGACTAAGTGGTGTAGATGAATTATATCGTGTATTTCCTCTATCACTTATTCTATACTACTGAATGGCCAACTATATGGTACTATTACTCAATCCCAGGGACTACGATAAGGAGACCCGATATCTCTATCTTTATATTTTTTGCATCGAAGGCTTAACTAAATTATTGCAAGGTACTATAAATACTGGCTATCTACACGCCTTTCAAGCTAGTCGTGTTGGACCCTCTATCTCTCACCTCCTTTTCGCTTACGACTCGCTAATTTTTTGTCGAGCCTCTGTTCAAGAATGCCAAACACTCTTCACTCTTCTTAATACATATGCCTCGCATAGTGCCAAACTATCAACTACCATAATTCTAAAGTCAAGTTTGGTTGCGGAGTACCTCCCGACCTTCAATCTCAGCTCTCTACTCTGTTGAATATACAAAATATTAATGACTTTGACCGTTACTTAGGCTTGCAGATCTTCGTGGGAAGATCATACGATCTATATTCTCCGCTATCATTGACCGCATCAATTTGAAAATCAGTAGCTGGTCTAACTGCTTCCTTTATACAGCTGGTCGTGAAGTCCTTCTGAAAGCAATCCTACAAAATCTCCCAACTTATATAATGTCATGTTTCAAGCTACCAATCCTTTGCTTAAGTTTATCACCTCGGATTTTCACAATTTTTGGTGGAAAACATCAGATAATAACAAAGGCATTCCTTGGATTTTTTGGAATAAGCTCACTAAATCGAAAAAGTATGGTGGTTTAGGTTTCTGTGATCTGGACGCTTTTAATACAGTGATGTTAGCAAAACAAGGATGGAGGATACTTATCAACCCTCATGTTGATGTTGAAACCCCCTTAGTAAGATTTTTCCTCAACTAGTGATATTGTATCTTTTAACCCAGTACGTAGTAACCCCAAAGGAAACAGTCGAGAAGGTATTCCAATATGAGTATATGCAGATAATGTCTGAATACCCAGCGCGTGATGTGACCGAAGGCAATAAAGAAGCAACCTGAGCAAGAAGAGTATGAGTCTCAACCGTTCTGAAAGTCTTGGGGTACGCTGAGATCATGGGGACGAGGAAGTGTAGATGCAGAGGAAATATTGGAACAGAAGCTTGAAGTTTTTGAAAGCCCCAGCTAGAATTGGAGCCAAATTCAAGAGTATAAGTAGAAGAATTAGGAGAGAGAGGAAGGATCTTTTTCTTTTCCGGGAACTTTTTTATTAGAAACATTTTTCTTTTGCAAGCTCGAGCTAAAAGCAATATTATTGATCAATATAAATCTTATTCCAAACAAATTTTAGTTGTGTTCTTTCCTTATTAAGACAAAAATTAACGAACTCTTCACAAAGAATATATATAAATTTACATTGTGGATTATAACTTCCACAAATTGGCGCCGTCCGTGGAGAGTTAAAATATTTTTTAACGCAAAAGGAAAACTACAACCAGATCCACCATTATCATGGCCGAAAATTTACCACCGCAACCGGATGGATACACTAGCATGATCCAGGCACTTCGCCAATACGTGCAGTCCATGTCTGAGAGGCTGGAGATGCAAGATGCTTTGAATCAGTCCTTGCTCGATCGACTTGATAAAATGGCAAAAGAATCCACAGATCAAACCAAGGCGATCACCAAACACCTTGACCAGGTAGCCTCATCACGTCGACGACTACTCAGAAATTCAGCCCGACGATACCCCATCTTTGGAGAACATTTAAGGTGGTTGATGTTCACTCCAACCCCAAACTCAGTCAATACGCATGCACACTGCTCCGACACCACATAGTCCCCGCCGAACGACACCACCCGGGCGGAACATTCCATTATGAAGGACAATCAATCTCAGGATGATCCCGAACAGTCGAACCACACCGACCATGCCAAGGACTCAGGTGACGATAGGGATCGCATCGACCTATCCGAAGGCTCAGGTGGAGGATCCGACGAGTACGAGGAGGACTACCGCAAGCCCTCTTCCTAACCAGATAGGCAATCTCAGCCTTTGATCCGAGAGATCCAAGATATGAAAAACTTTCTCCAAGAGTCCATCCGAAAAATGAACTCTAAGGTTCACCAGGTAATTAGTTCAGCTCCCGAGTTAGACCGACTGATGAAGGAAACGATCCGCAACCCATATTCTCCACATATAAAAACGCTAAGGTACGAAACCCTGAGAAAATCAAAATCCCCTTATATGAGGGGAAAACAGACCTCAACACGTACATGACAGCCTTTTGTATAGCGGTAAGTGGAGCGTAGTTCGATGAACATGAAAAGAACATAGGGTACTATCAGCTCTTCTGCAAGCACCTTCAAGAACCAGCACTTACATGGTTCTCACGACTACCAGAGATCTCAATCTACAATTTTAACCAAATGAGTTTAATGTTCCTAAAGCATTACTCAGTGTACATTGAGAGACAACTCATACGTAGATATGTGGAGTATGACTGAGGGGCCCAATGAACCCCTCCGATAATTTATCGATCAATTCAAAGAGGTAATATCTCGAGTGGTGGTAACCGATAATACCGCCATTGCTGTCATCAAAAATGCGGTGCGGGGAGAATTATAATTCCAAAAGGATTTAATATTGAACCCTCCAGCAACCATCGATGATGCATTTCACATAGGTAAAGTTTTCACGCGAATAGAGGATGACCTAATCGAAATGCAAAAAAGGAGTAGAGAGAAAAATCCAATAAACCAACAAGGCGACCTTCTACGTCAAAAAACCTAAAAATGGTCCATGGGACCAGTGGAAACGATCCAAAGAACAAGGAAGTACCAAAAACACTGCGAGTATCACAACCAAGACGGCTATTCGACCGAGCAATGCAAGAACTTCAAGTTTTTCCTCTTCGCAAAATACCAATCATGCGAACTAGTGGATCCCAGCAAGGCTAAGGCAGCAAGTCCCCAACCCGATATAGAAGGACCAAACGAGGAAGCCAATCCTCTAAAACGACCCCAGGAAGAACTGCCTCTGGTGGCACCAACCCTGTCGTTTAAGAAGCGGATCAACATGATCATGGGAAACCACCAATTTGGTTTGAACTCGATTACATTTATCAAAGCATATGAACGTACGACCGCCTCTTGCGAGAGGTGGCACACTAAACCTCAGGAGGCCATAGAACTTATCCTACTCGACGAGATGGACATAAAAGGTCTCGATCTCCCCCACCCTGATCCACTGGTCATCGACCTCATCCTAGAGGATTACGAATCGCGAGGGTACTTATAGATACCGAAAGCTCAGTAGACTTAATTTTCAAGGAGACGTAGCCAAAATAGACATAGACTTATCCTAGATATAAGGATCTCTGACGCCTTTAACATGTTTCATAAGCGAAACTGACATGATGTTGGGGACAATCAAACTACTCATGCATGTAGCAGGAGTATCCAGGATGGTCGAATTCACAGCCATGGGCCGGTCGACGACATACAAGGCAATCTTGGGGTCACCCTGGATAAACGTGATGAAGGCAGTACCCTCCATATACCACTAGTGCATAAAGTTCCCTACCAAAGAAGGAGTCAAAACAATCAAAGGGAGCCAAAAGTCATTTCGAGCTTGTTACTTAGCTGAACTCCAACTAATGAAGAAGGCTTTATAGAATTACAAATCGGGGAACCAACCGCCCCAAAAACACTAAGCTATGAGGAGCCTATGCTAGAAGAAGTGACACAATATTGTATCGATCCAGGTTTCCCATAACGCTGTGTCAGAATAGGTTTCAAGTTGCGAAAAGATATAAAAGAAGACATGATCAACTTCCTCAAGGAGCATAAGCACACTTTCGCCTGGTACACGATAGACATTCCCGAAATAAGCTTAGACATAATGTTCCATGAGCTGAACGCCGACCCAATTTACAAGCTCGTCAAGCAAAAGAGATGCAAACTAGGCACAGAGCATGCTCAGGATGTTCGAGACGAAGTGGAAAAGCTGTTAGGCGCAGGATTCATCACTGAGGTTAAATATTAGGACTGTCTGCCAACCCCATGGTGGTAAAGAAAAAGAACAGAAAGTAAAGAGTGTGCATCGCCTTCACGAACTTAAATAAAGCATGCCCCAAGGATAACTTTCCTCTACCAAACATACACCAGCTAGTCGAAGCCACAACAGGTTATAAATTCCTTTCGTTCATGGATGCTTTCTCCGGCTACAACCAGATACTCATGCACCTTGATGACAGAGAAAAAACAGCATTTGTCACTGAAATAGGCATATATTGTTATAAGATAATGTCATTCGGCCTGAACATCTGGTCAACAAGATGTTCTCCAAGTTTGAAGGGATTCGCCAAGATAATAGAGGAAATTAACCAAGAAGATCGGAACAATCCTAGCTGAGTGAGAACGTTATAAAAGGAAGAAAGAAGAGAGGGAAGGGGTTCTTTTCGCCATTTTTTCTAATCATATTCGCAAAATCATTTGTAACAACATTGACAAATGTATTCGTTCTAACTGAAATAAATAAATCAAATCCTTTTTCATATCAATTTGTGTTGCGTATTTTTTCCTTATTAAGCAAGAATCAGCGAACTCCTCAGTAAGATCAAGTTAATAATTTTACTTTGTGGATTTAAGCATCCACAAATTAGCGTCATCTATGGGGAGTTCATGGTTCTTTAACGCAAAAGGAAAACCCAGCCAGATCCAACGCTATCATGGTCGATAACAAGATGTCCTGAAAAAGTCATTGCTTGACCGACTCGACCAAATGGCGAAGGAGTCTGCAGACCAAACCAAGGCGATTACCAAACGCCTCGACCGGGAAGCCTCTTCGCAACAACGTCTAACCATAATGTAACACCCCGTTTCCGGTCAACCCTTTGACCAAAACCGAGGTTGTTACGTCTA
>OVBE01005919.1:0-20791 GCA_900406425.1 Iberis pinnata
TTTACTCCTTAATCCGTCCTTGACCAAATGAGTTCAATTGAAGGCACATGACTTGATTCATGGTTCATGCTTAATGAATGTTAAAGGGACAAACGAATTTGAATGTATTGTGGAAATTGGAATTGGTTTGTGAAGAACTTTGATGAGTATGGCTAACGTTTTTAAGTAGGATGAACTTAGGATTGAATTCTAGAACTAGTAACCAAGACATTAACATTACCTGTGTTTGCAGCATGTTTCGGTTATGAGTTCCCACTTTCAAACCTCACTCTCAGACTTCTGAATTATTTGCTTGAGGGTGAGCAAGGATTTAGTTTGGGGGAGCTGATGACTCTGAATTTTCATGGATTTTACATATCAACTAGCATCAATTCTGAGGTCTAAAAGCGTGCATACATCACATTTATGGTTGATTTCATTAAATTTTGGGGATTTTAGGAATTTTGCATTAGAATTTGTATATGTACGCATTTTGGAGATTTTTCAGGACTTTCAGGAGTTTTCGGGAAGGATTTGTGAGATTTCAGAAAAGCAGCACTTAACGTTGAATGGAGCAAGACTTAGCATGGAATAAACTGGATTTACCTTAGAACCAAGGCAGGATTGATCCCAACACAATGCAGGATCGATCTCAAGCACTTCTGCGTCGAAGCAGGATCAATCCCAACTCAGCACCTTCAGGATCGATCCCAATACTTACCAGATTGATCCCGACACTTACCAGATCGATCCCATAGCCACTTCAGATCGATCTTAGCTCTTACTTGGATCGATCTCCACCTCTCTCTTTCAACGAAGTTTGTGAAGTCTCGAACAAAGCTAAGTGCACGAAGTTGAAGCAGGACTAAGAAGAGAATAGATGAGATCGATCTCACCTATGTTGGGATTGATCATAGGCACTCAATGCCGAGATCGATCCCAACCTCAGACACACTTTGGACGCATCTCAGTTGGACTGATCCCATGCAAGCATCTTCAGCTCGGATCGATCGCGCACTTACCAATCCGAAGCCAAACATGCTCTGACCCGACCAACTCAAATCCGGATACCACTTGAATCAAGGCCCAAGATCTAAGATAATGATTATCATTTTGTCTTTAGTGCGAATTAGGACTTTTCTCTGAACACTATAAAAACCCTAATCCCCCCCCATTTGCACAAGTTTTAATTTTTCTTTCCTTTTTAGGTTTTTTTCTTAGGTTTTCATTTTCTTTAAGTTTTTCTTGATGTTCTTGGTGTAAAAACCATTTTTCCTTTCAAGTTTTTAGTTAATATACTGTTTTTCTTTTGATTTCTGGTTTAGCCTTAGGTTGTTCTTTAGTTTGTGCATCTCTATTTTTGTTTTAAGCTTTAACCTTCTGTTTTACTTTACTGTTTTATTGCTGTTCTTCATTTATGGTTTTGTATTCTTGTTGTTCTTCATATGTTCTTCTTAGATATGCATGTTTAGGTTTGAAGTTATGTTTGCTGTTTCATCTGCTTCTACTCCCATGAGTAGTGAGTAGTCATCCAAGTTCCTGAGGATGGGGGTAGATTAGGGTTGATGTTCTAGGTTTGCTTAGGTACCTAAGTTAATTGTTCTTAGATCCTTTATGTTCCTCCTCAGCTTAATGCTGATTGTACTTCTACCCGGAAGGGATGAAGACCCGTTGTTAGGCCCTTCAACACCGGAAGGTGAGTCATTGATGGTGACCGGACTGAGGGGGTTTCAAAGATTCGTTTCCCCTTCTCTGTTAATAGATGTCGGAAATGAGTTAGCTATAGTAGTAGTTGTTAATGCCTGCTAGGTAGTCACCGTCTATGACGGCAGGTGAGTCTGTGATTGCTTTACTTGAGATTGGTTGCCAAGGAATTGGAATTGATTGTATGTGTAGCTACTGTCTAGGGGTCAGCTCATTGTTTGAGGTATGTTAGGTACTTAGGCAGCCAAGGATGGATTCCCAAGTCAGTTACCCTTTGTCCTCAGGAACTGCTTTACATTGCTTGCACCTTTTACCCTTTCTTGTTTTTACTCTGTTTTGCATTTAAGTGTTTTATACTTCTTTCTGTTTTATGCTTTTTATGTTCATTGCACTTAGGACTTTTTAGCAACAAAACCCCTTTTAACATTTAGCTTGGCTTTAAAGCTTCCATTACATCCATATTGCTTATTACACTCCCATTATGGATTGATGTTGAATCAAGACTTAACAATAGGTTTAAATCTTAGATCTTGTGGGTAAAAGCTGGGAAGAATTTCATATATTATTAAGGAATAATTACATGGGTATTTATAGTAAAATATATGCTCAAAACCCTAATTGTATCAAATAAACCTAATGGGCCTCAAGCTGGAAAGCCCAGCTCGTCAGATCGGCCCATTTAGGCCTTGTCCTTCTGAGCTTCTTTCTTCTCTTGATGTCGGCGTCCAGCTGGGCCTTGAGTCGAAATGGGCTTTTAGGATAGGTGCTACACCTGGTATTAATAGTTAGTCCCCCCCAGGTCGGCGATGGATTCGTGAATCGGCGATTAATCTTCTAAAATAAAGTTCATTTCAGCTGAAGTGCATTAAATGCTTCGTAGGCTTTATCGAATCGTCTTCATAGGGGGAAGCTAAAAGGTCATGCCTTTATAGATTCCCACGTGCAATCATTATGTGTCTTGGTAACCGCTACTTCCCCGGGGTATAAATACCCCCTCGCTACTTCATTCCAAGACTTCACATTTTCATAATTCCCTTTGCAGGTAGAATCGCTCTCCCTTCTCTCTTCTTTCTCTCTCTAGAATTTTCAGCTCTGCGGTTAACGCAATTAGCTCGGTGATTTGCCGATCGTAAACTATGTCTTCATCTCGTGTTAATCTTGCTAAATCCTATGCTTCTCACGACGACCTGCGTGTTGTCGAGGTAGAGGCAAATCTGGAAGAACGAGTTCCCCAGGGCAATTGGGCCGCTCCCGATGACAAACTGACGGGTCTCGCACCTACGAAGTATGACGAGGAATCAATTCGGGATCTCGTCTGAGACTTCCCCTCCTTAAACGGGATTCCGATCATAATCCCCGAACCGCATCAAAGACCATGGGATTGCCCCCAAGATTATGTATGTTTGTATAAGTCCCTGTTTAAAAGATGTCATCTCTGGTTACCCTTGCCGAAGCTGATAATATCATACTGCGCTAGACGGAAGATTGCAATTTCGCAGCTGTCTGCTCCTTCAATCAGGCAAATGATTGCCCTACTGGCCCATGCTCACGAATTCCAGGTGGAGCTCGGCGTTAGATACCTGGAAAATATGTCGTCAATCAACCCGATTGTGCAGAAGGGGACAAAAATAAACACTGGCTTTGTCTATATCAACTTCAAGCCTTAGTATAAATTGATAACTGTCGGCTCAGGAGACAAGATCCACACCTGGAAATTAAAGTATTTCTTTTTGAAGGTTGTCCCAGAATCCGTGGGAGATGTAGGAAGAATCCTGAGAAGAAAATGGGCGGAAACCTTCGGTAGATACCACCTAGGACCGCCGAGCTGACATATGTGGAAATAATTGTTTGAAATGTTTCTAACTCGACTTTTCCTGTTTATTGTAGATCTACATTGCAACATTGGTCCGTTTCCTGGTAACTTCCTTATTGACTCCAAAAGATTCCGAGAAGTAGGAGCCTACCACATCAAACAATTTACCCGTACTCGCATCGAAGAAAGCATTCCATTTATCAACGCTGGTAATGGTATATGGAATTTATGGTTCAAGCAATACGGTAACGCGTCTAACTGTGACTTAAACTCCTTGTCCAGCTAGCTGGGACCTCAACGTCTATCCTATAAAAAGAATGGGTTGTCCACCTCCAATCACAAACTATAGATCGAGCCTTGAGAAATCTGCCTTGAGCTCAAAGAGGAGGCATGACCAAACGTCTGCCTCGACTGGTAGTGGAGATTTCTGTCCTCCTCTGGTTTGCAGGAAGAGGCGTTGATCCCACTGGGATCAAGACTCTCAAGAGGTGCTCGTGACTGAAGAGGATGAAAAGCCGAATCCAACTGCTACTCCTGCTGAGGAACAAGGTTCGAGAGAAGAAGTCCCTGCAGGGGGACAAACAGCGAATGAGGGTGTTCCTGCTGGGGAACACCAACAAGAAGAAGAAACCGTAGAGGAACAATTGGAAGTTCCTCTTGCAGATGTGCATGTAGCCGACCTGTACGTTACGCCGCCTGTTCCTCCTACTGGAATGCTGACGACTTCCCAGATCTTGGTGGAGATGACTAGGGACGTGGAGTCCCTGGATCCCAGTTTGGAGACGTTCGCTCAAGAACTCCCGAACCTCCTGAGGGCAGATGGTGATGATGAGGATGGAGCAGGTGGTGATGATGAGGAGCAGATTGAAGAGAGGGAAGAAGAAGAAGAAGCTGCCGATCGTCAAGTTGCTGAGGGAGGGAGCTCCCTTTTTCAAAGGCATGATAACTCATGAGGAAGCTGGGCTTTCTTTGTTTATGCATAGGGGCACACCGTTTGTTCAGGACAAACTAGCGTGTGCCAGTTTGGTGAACCGTCTTGGGGCCAATGGTCTGATCGTTCCTACGGTAGATTAGATGTTGGCTTCAAAAGTATATGAAACGTTGTCTCGGCAAGCTTTCCAGGTATGCTTGTGTCCTTATTTCTGTTTCCTACTGTAATTACAAGTTCTAACTCGGTATGTGATTGGTGGCAGACTCTGGCGACGACCAACAAGCTCGTCACATTCTATGAAAATAAACTTTGATCTATGGCCGGAGACGAGGGCGAGCTGGAGAAGTTGTCGAAGCTAGTGGAAAAGTACAAGCAGCGCCTTGCCAAGGAACGGCTGAAGCTGGACAAGTAGGTGGAGGCCGTCGAGCAGCTGACTACGCAGGTAGCTGCGCTGAAGAAAATGCTATGTGATATGTCAACATCCTCCACCGATGATATAGCCGCTTTGAGGGATGAGCTAAATGAGAAATTCGTTATTGCCATGGTGGAGCTTCTTAAAGAGCAGGTGATCCGAGAGCAAACGAGTGCCAACTTCTTCAAGCTGTGAGAAGCCTACCGTGCTCTCGAGAAGTTGCATGTAGCCGAGATGAAAAGGCTTCGACTCTCCCAAGCTTCAGAAGCTGCGTTAGAACGGCGAGAGGCTCAGGTTGAGTGTGCAACTAAGCTTGAGAAGCTGAGGCAACACGTAGAGGACCTGGACAAAGCTGATCCCATTATCGAAGAGTATGCCCAGGCCAAAGGGACTTTGGACTGCATGTGGTTCATAGTTGACGAGGGTGGTTCTGTGCCACCTGAGATTATGGCTAAGCTCGAGGTGGATGTGGAGAGGCTTCAGGTAAAATATGAGGCTATTGACATAACATATGTCTCGCCTGAGGATTTCAAGTTCTGACCTGCATTCAACGAACATGGTTCAAATTTGATCCAATCTGTTCCGGGGAGCTCGGAAGCCTCTGCTGCGGCCCATCCTGCTACGCCATCAACGCCGAGGGGTTAGCTGTTCCTTCGGGACAGCTTTCACAGTTTTCTTAGGATTGGGGTCAGCTTGTTTTGTACCTCTTGTGTTCCTTTGGGGCAGCTGTCGCGTTTTCTTGGGATTAGGATCTGCCTTGTGTGTCGGCATTTTGTTTTGCTTTTGAAGAACATATGTTTCCAGATTTGCACATCTGTTAGGTCGTCGTTACTGTTTTTGTAAACCTTATAAGACTTGTCTTTTGATAATGGGAATAGAGCTTGAGCTTGGTTTATTTTTGCACAATACTTTTTTCAACGAGTTACGGTCCTGATAAGCACGTCGGTTATTTGCCTTGCATTTTGTTTTGAGATATGCGTATGTTATAAGTAGACATTTCTCTAATCCTTGTGCGAACTGAAAAACTACTCGACCAAAAGCCCGAAGGAGACGACCTGCAAATCGCTTCTTTTGACAATTGATCTATGGACGGAAACTGTAGTTTCGTAGATACTCTCGGTTGGAGTACACGAGTCGGAAATCGGCTTTTTAAAGTGAGACTTAAGCTCGAACATTGTAACTTTGTACACGCCCAATACTCGGCTTTAGGAGTACGCGAGATGGAGCTCGGCATTTTCTTAATAGAGATTGTAGCTCGAACATTGTGACTTTGCACCTGTTCAATACTCGTCTTTAGGAGTGCGCGAGACGGACCTCAGCTTTGTGAAGGGTCTTTGGAGCCAAGACGAGAAAACTTCGATCTCGCTGACATCCCCGTATTTGCGCAGGGTATGTGCGAGTTATGACTCGGCTTTGGTTTGTGGTGTTTTTATCGCAAATGTGCAGTTGGTACATCCGTTTACACAGAAAGGTAATGTAAGAGACACCAATATTAACTTAGGAGATTAGTATATGGTTGGAAAAAATATTTTTATTAAGTGAAATAGCTGCACCCAGGGGGTTGCCTACGTACTCTGTAAACAGGGATCAAGCCAGGTCGTAGTTCATAGTACAAAGGAACCTAAGAATAAAATCTCTTATGTTTGGTGGCGTTCCAGGAGTTCGGGGTTGGCGTTCCTTCTGTAGACTTCAGTTCGTATACTCCTGATTTGACTATCCTAGAAACTTCATATAGGCCTTCCCACCGAGCTCCCAGTTTACCAGCATCGTTCTCTTCGGCGGTATTCGCGTAGGTCATTTGTAATACTAAGTCTCCTTCTTCCAATCGTCTCTGCTTGACTCCTTTGTTGTAGTATTGTCTCGTCGTTTGCTGGTAGGCATTTATCCGATAAAGTGCTCTGTCTCGGACTTCTTCGATGTCGTCGAGCGAGTCGAGGAGCGTGGCGTCATTAACTGCTTCGTTCTCTGGCAACGTTTTTTAGCGTAAACTGAATACAGCTGCTTTGGATGGTGCTAAAGCTTCGATACCATGGGCCAAGGAAAACAGCGTCTGATTGGTAGACTGCCGAGGTGTAGTTCGGTAGGACCATAGGACGCCATCTAGCTCATCGACCCAACTTCCCTTTTTGGAATCAAGTCTTTTCTTAGTCCGTCAACTATGGATTTGTAAATGGCCTCGGCTTGTCCATTTGCTTGCGTGTACCTCGGCATAGAGTGATTTAGCCGGATCTTCCACCTGTAACATGGACAATAAGTAGATAATTAGTATAAATCGACGTATATGTCGAGGTTGTGGCTGGTTTGCCGTCCACCTGTTGCAGAAAGCTTGCATTGTTTTTGCACAGAAGTTAGTGCCGTTATCCGTCATGATCTCGTACGGGATGCCATGTCGGGATATTATGTTTTTCCAAATGAAGTTTTGTACTGCAATGCTCACAGAGAATTCAGGTCGTTAATGATCCTGTGCGTAGGAATCATCTTACCGATTTAGAAGTTTGTGGTATTTAGACATGAAACCTGTTTTGCTTTGACAGTTGTATATGATTCGGCTTCAACCCACTTGGTGAAGTAGTCAGTCATAACTAGCAGGAATTTGTATATGGAAATTTATGGATAGGGGTTGGCAAATGCGTTGAACGGTTCGGTGGGTGCATGATTAGTCGGCTGTGTCGTTGGCACTTTTCGCATCATTTGGCAAACTCCTGGATATCGTGCAGCATCGTGGGCCAGTAGTGTCTGTGCTTCTTTATTCGTAATGCCAGGTAGCGTCCGCTTGAGTGACTTCCACCTGCACCTTCGTGAAGTTTGGCTAGTACCTTCTGCATGTCGTCCCCCGTAATGCATAGTAGTAGGATTCCGGATGCGGATCGCTTATAGAGTTGCCCATCTATGACGGCGTACCTTGCTGCCTTGACTCGGAGTCGCCGTGCTGCCCATTTATTTTCGGGAATCTTTCCTGTAAGGATGTGTTCTTTTATTTTGGTTCGCCAGTCAGGTGGGGCATGTTGGTCTTGTTCTCCTTCAAAAGATATCAGCTCGTCAATGGCATTAGACATCGCGGTGGTGATTCTTGGTGAGGTTAAGTACTCCATCGGAATGGTCCTTTTTAGTTCCAGCTCATTTGTTGAAGCCAAATTGGCTAAGGTGTCGACAAGCGTGTTCTCATTTCGTGGAATCTTGGTTAGTTCGAAGCTTTCAAAATAGCTGGCCAATTCTTGGACCATTTGGTGGTATTGTAGCATTTTCTCGTTCTTTGCCACGTATTCTCCACTAAATTGGCTGGTGACGAGCTGGGAGTTGCAGAAAGCGTGTATTTGCGAAGCGGCAAGGTTCTTCACGAGTCGTAGACCTGCCATTAGGGCTTTGTACTCAGCTTCGTTATTGGATAGCTCGAACTTGATCCTGAAGGCTTGTTCGAGCACCTCGCCAGTTGGTGACTCGAGTCTGACACATGCACCTGATCCTTGATTTCTTCGTGAACCGTCGACATAAAGATTCCATATGCTTGGTGAAGGTGCAACGTGTGCCTCAGGTGGTATTTCTGCAACAAAATCTGCATGAACCTGGGATTTTGAACATTTTTGATTCCGATACTCGATGTCGTATTCGCTGAGCTCAACTGCCCATTTGGTCAATCTTCCGGACTGGGTTGGGCTATGAAGGATAGTACGTAGTGGCTGGTTGCTACGACAATTGTGTGTGACTGGAAATAAGGTCGTAGTTTCCGAGCTGCGGATACTACTGCTAGTGCTATCTTTTTGATGGGTGGATATCGCGTCTTGGCGTTGTTTAGTGACTTGCTGACATAGAAAATTGGCTTTTGTTCCCCATGGCTTTCCTTGACGAGGACACCGCTAACTGCAGCTTCGGATACTGCAACATAGAGGTATAGGATCTTGCCACCTTTTGGCTTTGCGAGTAGATGAGGCGTGGTTAGGTATGCTTTGAGTTTGTCGAATGAGACCTGGCACTTTGCGTCCCACTCGAAGCATTTGTTTGCTTTGAGCATTTGGTAGAACGGCAAGCTCTTATTGGTGGATTGGGAGATGAATTTGTTTAATGCGACAATGCAACCTGTGAGATTTTGTACCTCTTTCCTCGTTCATGGTGCTGGCAGGTTGAGGATAGCTCCGATCTGCTTGGGGTTTGCTTCGATCCCTCTTTTGGTGAAGACGTACCCTATGAATTCACCAGATGTGACTCCGAAGGTACAATTTGCAGGGTTCAGTTTCATTCCGTATAGATTTAGTGTTTCAAAGCATTTTGCCAGATGGGTGACGTGGTCGTTGGCCCTTGCGGATTTGATGAGCATATCATCAATATAGACCTCCATCGACATGCCGATCTCGTCCGCAAACATCTTGTTGACGAGGCGTTGATACGTTGCTCCTGCATTTTTCAACCCAAACGACATTACCTTGTAACAGTAGATTCCTCTGTTCGTTAGGAGCTCGTTGCCTGCCGTAGCCTCGTTAGGAGCTCGGTAGGAGCTAGTGCATCATGATCTGGTTATATCCTAAAAAACATCCATAAACGTTAGGAGCTTGTTGCCTGTCGTAGCCTCGACTAGTCTGTCTATGTGAGGTAGGGGGAAGCTGTCTTTGGGACATGCTTTGTTGAGGTCGGTAAAGTCGACGCAAATGCGCCATTTTCCGTTCTTCTTTTTAACGACAACGGGATTGGCCAGCCATTCCGGGTACTTCACTTTGGCAATTGAGCTGGCCTTCAGGAGTTTCTCTACTTCGTCATTAACTGCTTGCGATCGTTCTGTTCCGAGCTTGCGGCGTTTTTGCTTTATCGGTTTGTAGCTTAGGTCTACGCTTAACTCATGGCAGGTGATTGATGGGTCGATTCCTTTCATGTCGTCCATGGTCCAAGCGAAGGTTCCTACATTCTTTTCCAGTATCTTGCTTAGCTCGGTTTTAATGGCTTCGTCCAACTCCTTCCCAATTCCTGTGGTTCGATCTAGATATTCGGTGCATATACTAATTTGCTCGATTTTATCAAGTTCCGGTGTGGAGTCGTAGGTCAGCGCTGGGCTCGCCGTTCTGTCTGACACCTGTAATGTTCGCGTCCGATGTTCTGTTAGGAAGCAGGTCCGAGCTATGCGTTGGTTTCCCCTAATCGTCCATGTTCCTTTCTCCGTTGGGAATTTGATGCACTGGTGGTAGGTTGATACTGCAACCTTCATGCAGTAAAGCCATGGCGTACCCAAGATTACGTTGAACGCCGAGTCCTGTTCCATAACAACAAATTTAACCATTTGGGTGGAACCTCCAGCCTGGACAGGTAACTTAATTGTTCCGGCGGAAGAGACTGTTTTGCCGCTAAAACCCGTGAGTGTCCTGCTGCTGTCTTTGATCAGGTCAACATTGACTCCCATGTTGTCGAGCGTCCTTTTGAAGATGATATCGACCGAGCTACCTATGTCGATAAGGATTCTTGCTACCTCTGTGTTTGCGATGCCCAGCTCGATTACTAAGAAGTCGTTGTGAGGTTGACTTACACCTTTCAGATCGGCGTCGTGGAATTCGAATGGTGAAGAGGTCGGCACTATGTCAGTACGTTCCTTTTGTGTAGTTGCAGCTCGTCGTTCATAATTTCGTATAGATCGTACGGAGTCGTTGCACGAGACTAGTCCTCCCATAATTACGTTGACTCGTCGTCTAGGTAATGAACCTTCTGTAGCTCGGTCGTCAGGACTACGGTCTCTCGTTCGAGTAGGAGGTGTCATATCGTCGCTAGTATGTGAGCTTTTATCTCGAACTATACTGACCTGGTGGGCCTTATCCTTGCCTTTGTCCTTCGTAGATGAGTTGTGCCACGTGTTTCCACCTCGTCGTCTGTCCTTGCTACGGTTCCTGCTAGTATTGATTTCGCCGTCCTGAAAATTCTTTAAAAGGAGGGCTTGCAGGTATCTGCAATCTGCGGTTTTGTGTCCGGTTTGATTGTGGAAGTCACAGTAGACCTCTGGGTCATTATCGAAAGGTGGGGGCTGGTCGGTGCTTTTTTCGCTATCCGTGATTGCATAAGTGGCGCGTCCTCGCCTATCTCTCGAGTAATATGGCCTTGGTTCCCGGGGGATTTCCTCCTTATCTCGGCTAGGCCTAGTGCCGTGGTGCTTTTTAGACATCGCAGCGTGCTCTTCTTCTATCTCGATGAATTTATTTGCTCGATGGAGTGCGTCTTCTAGTGTTTGCGGAGGGTTGATGAGTAGCTCGTCTTTGAATCTTGATTTGAACCATAGTGCCTTTCGTAGTGCGGCAATTGCCCCCTCGTCGTTGATTACGATACGAGCTACGACTCCCTTGAACCTGTCAATAAATTCTTTTAGCGATTCGTCTTCATGCTGGGATAGGTTCCACAGGTCGGTTGTTGACGCTTTCTTTGCGATGTACATTGAGTAGTGCTTGAGGAATACGGTGGAGAGCTGCCGAAAAGTGTCGATGGTCCCTGGCTCCAGGCGGGAGAACCAATCCAAAGCCGAACCTGACAAATTTTCGACAAACAGTTGACACAAAACTGCATCTCGTTCTTCTGGTGAGAATTGAGCTCGTGCCATGGCGATGGTGAAAGCTGTCAGGTATTGGACCGGGTCGCTCCTACCGTCGTACCCTGTGAATTTAACTTTTGCGGAGTGCCGAACTGGTATGCCGGTGACTCTTATTGAGAATGGAGTTCATTGAATCTCCTCGATGGCGCGCATGATATCTGGGGCCAAGCTAGTGGCCTGGTGAACCTGCGAGCTCATGACTTTCACTTGTTCGCGGATGCTCCGCATCTCGGTTTCCTCGGTCGAGCTCCTGAACCTGGTTGCGTTAGTGTAGTCTGTCCGACCTTGATCCCCGCCTGTAGGAGGAGTTTGGTGAGATGTCCCGAACAGGTTTCGGTTGATTGTACGTATTTCTCTCTCCTCCGTATATGCAGTGTTGTCGTCTAGCTATGCTCTTAGGGTTTGTGACTCCGCTCTTAGCTTGGCAGTTTCTGCCCTTTTTTCTTTTATCTGTTTTAACAGATCATGCATGATGATCTCTGGGGCTTCTCCTTCGTGGTCGGATGTCGTCTTCTCGGTGTGATCGTCTTTGTTCGTTAGGTCGATGGTAGATCCATCCTGTGTTTTTTAAATTGATCCCGTGGTCATTGTTGCTAATTATCTTCTTCCTGCAAAGATAAATTGTGAATTTCTTCAAGCAATAGTCCCCACAGACGGCGCCAACTGTTGAATCAAGACTTAACAAGTAGGTTTAAATCTTAGATATTGTGGATAAAAGCTGGGAAGAATTTCATATATCATTAAGGAATAATTACATGGGTATTTATAGTAAAATACATGCTCAAAACCTTAATTATATCAACTAAACCTAATGGGCCTCGAGCTGGAAAGCCCAGCTCGTCAGATCGGCCCATTTAGGCCTTGTCCTTCCGAGCCTCTTTCTTCTCTTGATGTCGTCGTCCAGCTGGGCCTTGAGTCGAAATGGGCTTTTAGGATAGGTGCTACACGTGGTATCAACAATTGACAACTCATCTATACTACAACGATGGGTGATTGATACCCAATAGGCTTTAAAATCCTATTATCATACATCTTCTCCAATTTCTCCCACATCTCTTTGCAAGTTGTGAGATCCATAACTTGATATATCGTTGTGAAATAGCTTCATCATGCATATCGTCCCATGCATCTTATGTGATCTTCTCCGGTCTTGAATCTAATAAAGCTTTCTTCATCCCTGCTGTGATAGCAGATCCTTCATTCACCTCTGCCATAAACCAAATTTTCCATTCCCATCGAATCTTGCGATATCAAACTTTAAGAGAACTCCTTCTAGACATCGATCTTCACAATTATGCTCTGATACCAATTGTTTTGAACTCACCTGCGGTTGAGGTTATAAAGAAAGAGAGAGAAACGATTGAGGCAAATACCCCGCGCTTTAGGGTTTTTGTATTGATCAAAAGTGTTAATTTTACAATAAAGTAAAGACCTTATATAAAGACCCAAAACCCGATCCCATTAGAAAAATTTAGGAAAATTTTCTTTTCCTAAAATAGACTGTACCATACCTCGGGGATCTTTGGTCTCCGGACCTCTGAAAACGAATCCTAGGAACATATAAGTCGATTGGACAAAAAGAACATAAAACATGAATTCGCATATCTAAGTTGGGCTAAGCCCAACAACATATATAGACTGTGTAATTGAGGAGACCCCAAAAAATCCCTTCATGGACCAGCATATGGAGGGAATTATGATTATAGGTCATATGGAGGAAATTATGATCCTAGGTCATGTTGCAATGGAACGATCATACTTTGGGGAGAGCAAAAGCATATGGAAGGGGATTTTTCTAGTTGTTTGTAGAACACCTCGGTGTTATAGCTTAAGATTTTTCACACGCTTTGAGAAGTTTTTCATTCATAGTTTATATTAGTTCTCCACGGTCTTAGTTTAGTAATATTAGCCTTAAATGCCAAATTTTGGACCATATCGTAGTCTTTTGATGAATCACTATAAAAGTTTATAACCAGATTTAAAACTATTATTTCTCGGTTCCTAGTTAACAACAAGGCATCAATTGCGACCTTCAAGACATCCGACTAGTGAGGTGACATGTGCAACTAGTAGCTCATCATTAGAGTACTTGTCTTGAATGATCAAAGATTTTTTAGTGTGGTAATAAGTGAAAGCATGGTTGATAGTTTGATGTCGTTGATGCTTTTACTTTAAGGAATCAATATTCATAGGTTGTTTAGAATTAGGTGTCTCCGTAAATCAGATGGAGGAGTTGAATTTAAAAAAGAACTATCTCGTATCCTCTCATATGACTTCTCCATGAGATGGAAGGAGTTGTAGTCACTGAAAGAACTGTTTCATGATATGTTGGAGTATGAAAGATAAACATAAATACATTTCATTTTTGGCTCTCTTTCGTTCGTATGGTGTATATAAATTGTGAATCTCTAAACCTTGTAGGATATACATGACAATGGTTCGTGTTTACTTCCCGACCAAATCTGAAGATGAAATAGAAGCTCGTAAAAAAAAATAGTATTATAAGTGGCTGCAATATTTTGTAAGTGTTTGTTTAAATGCAATTAAATTTAATATTTTCGTATATTTTGAAATTTTATATGTTTATATAGGTTTGAGAGAAAACATCTAGTAGTCGAATGTTTTCCAAATGGTTGCTTGAAATCGCGAGAGGGCCAAACAACAATGCTACGTCCTACCCAAAATATTGCACTAGAGGATTAGCCGTCAAAGTTCACGATTGAGTAGAGAAATGACAACATTAGATCATGGTATATCATCAACTTCCAGAGATGTGTATTACATAATTCTTCGAGAAATATTGGAGATTTAATACCTAGGGATGTTGAACATGCGGTGTGTTATTTTCATATATGATTGGTATGATCCAACTTATTCCAACTTATCATGATCTCCACTAAATGTATTCTCGTATTCTCTCATATGACTTCTCCATCATTTTTTTTTTTCATAATGGCACATGTGATTACTAATTGGGAGGAGAAGACTAAAGACCAAATGACATGACGCACAAAGCTTCGAAGATAATTAAGCTTGAGAAAGACTCTGTGGTCAAANTTATCATGATCTCCACTAAATGTATTCTCGTATTCTCTCATATGACTTCTCCATCATTTTTTTTTTCATAATGGCACATGTGATTACTAATTGGGAGGAGAAGACTGAAAGACCAAGTGACATGACGCACAAAGCTTCGAAGATAATTAAGCTTGAGAAAGACTCTGTGGTCAAACCTTACGGCTGAGGATCACAATTCATTATTGAACATCAGCTAGCATCAGTTGCGCCTCTCATCCAATGGTTTTTCTAAGTTAAGAAATTCCATAATGAAGTTCTGTATGGACAATAAACATACATTTTATTTTATTTTTTTGCATTAAAATAACACATTTAAGTATATCAAAATAGTGTATGAATTATATTGTTAGTTAATCATTTACTAACATTTACACTTAAAATATCGATTGTTTGTATATAATAATTCAATTAATATGAACTATTTGTTATATCTTTTTTTATAAAATATTAATTTGTATAATATATTAATCTAATATGCATTATCTAATAAATATACATAATAAAGGTAAATTAAATATTTGGAAATATATAATTTCAAAATTATAAATTAAGAAAACATAGAAAAGCAAAATGTGACAAAGTAGTTTTTCTTATATTTATATCATCTTGATTAATTATAAAACTAATATTAATTTAAATAAACGATTAAATAATAATAAATAGATATAATAATAATATAATACTAAATTTTTGTTTTGTTTAATGTAATATTTGGTACTATGGTTGGAGAATGATTTTTGTTTTTGTGTTAAAACCACACTAAAATAGTGTGACTTCAACACTAAAATAGTATTGTAGTTGGAGATGACCTAAACTTGAATGTAATGACGGGATAATTTAACTGCAGCTCGCATGAAGAACATATGCATTATCTGACCTCGTACTGATGTATAATGTAGGCTATATATATGCATTAAATAAGTATTTTGAATGTTTGGAATTTGATCGAATGTGACATATCTGAAAAGACCAATTTTCAATCGATACTTGCATCTTACAAAACAAACTGAAGTTTGGTTCAAAATCTATAAAATAAGACATTACATTTAAGTTAGTCCAGGCAAACAAAGATACAAAATCTTAATACGTAAACTCTAAACATGAGTTATATTTTGGAACAAAAACTGAAACTGAAATGTTACTTCTACATTTATTATACAAAATCTTGTGTATTGCCCTTATTTAAATTAATATTAGCTTTATAATTAATCAAGATGATATAAATATAATAAAAATGCTTTGTTGCATTTTACTTTTCTATGTTTTTTTAATTTTAATTTGAAATTATATGTTTCCAAATATCTTAATTTGAAATTTGAAATTAGATGAGAAGTAATACTCATGTCTCAACTTTCTCATTTTTTCCCTTTGTGCTACCATTTTTATGAGTCAAGGAGTAGCTCAAATACCAGGACTTTCCTCTCCTGGATTACCTGTTGATCTCGTAAAATGTTTGTCCTCACTTTTCAGTGTCGAAGGGTGTGTAATTGAAATCTCAAAATAAATATTCTTAGAAGAATTCGAAAATATTGAAGTTGCATGTTGTTTTAGTAAAACAGACTAATTTCTCATTAATTAATCAAGCCGTACAATGTTGGTTGAGCTTATGAACACCTTATGAACAGCCTGAAGATGAGTCATGTGTGGTGACTGTGAAAATTGGCTGAGCTTAATAACTGCAAAGGTGATTTCAGGCCGTGTCAATTGTAGATACATGAGACGACCTATTAGACGACGATAGGAAGCTTCATCAACCAGGTCTCCACCAGCATCAGAAGACAGTTTGCTTGGATCCATTGGAACACTAGAAGGCTTGCAACCAAGAAGCCCGGTTTCTTTAAGGAGATCTAATGCATACTTTCGGTGACAAATATGTATTCCAGCAGAGGATCTTTCAATTTCTAGTCCCAAAAAATACTTCATAGGACCTAAATCTCGTAGTTTGAAGAAAGACTGTAACTGCTGCTTGAGAAGAACAACCTCTGTATCATTGTTGAATATGATAAGAATATCATCCACATAAACAAGCACACACAAAAACAAATATGCAGTTAGCTTGAGGAAAAAAGTATGATCAGAACTTGTTTGTGTGAACCCCAAAGAAAGCAAAGTAGAGGAGAATTTCAAGAACCATTGCCGGGAAGCCTGCTTTAGACCATACAAAGACTTTTGCAATTTACAAACAGCATTGTGAAGGCAAAGAGTCCCCCCTGTTTAGGTGCGTATCCTGGTGGCAATTTCATGTATATCTCTTCATCAAGGTCCCCATTGAGAAAAACATTAGAGATGTCCAACTGATGCAGAGAAAAACCATGAATGGCAGATAAAGCCAGAAGCATTTTAACACTAGTTAACTTCACAACAGGAGAAAAGGTCTGAATATAGTCAACTCCTTCTTGTTGTGTGTATCCCTTGGCCACCAAACGGGCTTTGTATCATTCAATGGAGCCATCAGAGTGAAACTTGATTTTATAAACCCACTTGCAACCAATGGGAAGATTGCCCTCAGGCAATGAGCAATTTGACCATGTATTTGTTCCTTCAAGAGCAGCCAACTTAGTTTCCATAGCACTACACTAATCCGGATGTTTCTTTGCTTCAGTATAAGTAGAAGGCTCAGTAGAGTTATCAAGAGAAACCACAAAAGAAGAATGTAAAGGAGAAAGAGAAGAATAAGAGAGATACTAACGAATGTCATGAAGAGTAGAAGACTGCAGTGAATTGCAATGATAATCCTATAGATAAGCAGGTTTATTTCTTCTCCTATGAGAGTGATGATCAAGATAAGCAACATCCAAAGTAGGATCAGCAGGAGACTAAATCTCTACTGAAGGAAAAAAAAGGGAGAAGCAGGTGAATCAGAAGGAATAATGGAAAAAGGAGAAGAGGAAGACAGATCTGGAAAAGGAGATGTGATATTGGAAGGATCTATTTTAGCAAATGGAAAAAGATCTTCATGGAAAACAACTTTCCTAGAAATGAGAATGGCATTGGTTTGTAAATCAAGAAGCTTGTAGCTGTTATAGCCACTGGGATAGCCAAGAAAGACACAAGCACGAGGATCAAATTTAGCTCTTTTCTTGGGTGATGTTGAAGCATAACAGAGACAACCAAAGACTTTGATTTGAGTAAAATCTGGTTGTTTGCCTGTGAGTACTTCAAAAGGAGACTTATCAGATAAAATTGGAGCAGGAAGACGATTTATCAAGTGAACTGCAGTAAGGACACAGTCACCCCAATGAGGTAAAGGAACTTGTGATTGAAAGAAAAGGGACCTAGCAACATTTAGGATATGCTGGTGTTTCTGTTGAGGTGTTTTTGCACAAGAGTGATATGGGATGATGCCTTTAGATTGGTAAAAGGTGGTGAAATTGAATTCTGGAGCATTGTCAGAACGTACCCCCTTAACTCTAGAAGAAAACTGATTTTCTACCATTTGAACAAAAGAAGGGAAAATGTGTAACACATCAGACTTATGCTTCAAAAGATAGACCCAAGTGTCTCTAGAACAGTCATCTACAATGGTGAGAAAGTATTTAAAAACATCATATACGGGAGTAGAAAAAGGACCCCAAATGTCAATGTGAATGAGATCAAAAGGATGAGCACTGAGATTATTGTGAGATATGAATGGTAAATGCTTCTGTTTTTCAAAATGACAAATCTTACAATGAAAAGATTCTTTATTTGCTTTTGAAATATTCAAAACAGATTGCATAGAAGAGAGTTTAGATATTGAAGGATGGTCTAAACGTTTATGCCACAAGTCTGAAGTACAAACAGAGGCAGTGAGAAAAGAAGATTCAGTACCTGGAAAAGTAAAAGAATCTATATCCAGAAAGTAGAGACTAGCAATTTGCCTACCCGTTCCAATCATTGATCCCGGAATACGATCATGTATAGAACAATATGCATCATCAAACCACATACGACACTTCCTAGCTCTAGTTAAGCAACTGACACTAAGGAGATTAAACTTGAGCAGATACTTGAACACTTGACAATTCTTCCCATAAAGATTGAATCTGACTATGATAACTTGAGAGGTCCAAACTGCCTTGACGAAGAGATGACATTTGATGTCTCAACTTATAGAGTCTAGGCAAGTTGGATTTGTAAAATTGTGTATGAAGATCTTTCCAAAGGTCAGAAGCATTCTTGAAATAGATGATACTAAAATAGATGTTCTTTGTAACACTGCTAAGAAGCCAGCACTTGACCATACTACTGCAGTGAGACCAGATTCTACTGTAAGGATCAGATTCATCTGGTTTTGCAATGTAGCCATCAACAAATCCCATTTGATTATTCGCCTCTAAACTATTAGTTGTCGCGATCAACCATGTACTATAATTTGTTCCGTCTAACAACTCAGCAGTAAGAACTAAGCCTGGATGATCCGAACTAAGGAGATGATAAGGCGAATGAATATTATCAGGAGAGTTGGATACCTCGAAATGACCAGAAGAATGATGACGTTGAGTCTCAATGAAAGGAGGAGCTTCAAGAGAAAAAAAAAAAAACGATTCGAGCTCTGATTATGATCGTTCTGTTTTGGCGAAGCGGAGGATTCATCGTGAGCTGAATCCGGTGATTTTGTACGATACTTTGATTTAGTAAAACATACTAATTTCTCATTAATTAATCAAGTTGTACAATGTTAGTTTATATACTAACTCAAACCAAACACTAAATATGGTTTATATTATACCACAAAAAAACACATTTATCCTATGAACAAGAATATGTTGCAAGGTGTTTTCGACCTTAGATGCAAACTGTTGGCCCCAAACGTTTCCACCAAATCCGTTCTTTCATCTTCTCCTTAAGGACAATTGTGCACGCTTCATCCACAACAACCCCTCACACAATCAAAAGGAAGAATGACGGTCAACATACATTCTCAAATTAGTAGTTAGCTTCATTGCCTATTACGTTTTAATGTTTTGTTTTTTGTTGGCAACATGTGACCTCTATCGATACAATTTTCTCGATAAAGTAAAAGTTTAACAGTTTATTCATCCAAAGATTTCATGATATATAACTTTTATCAACGTAATTCGGCGAAGAACAAAACACTAGATCTTGCTCCCCATCGGCGGCGGCGCCGGCCTCTCCTTTGCTGGCGTCGCCTGCCTCCCTCTTTGCTTCTCTGTTTTCATTTTTCGTCGTTGGTGTCTTCCTTTAGGTGCTTCTCGGAATGCTTCACGTGTGATGGTCTGATGCTGTCTTAGTTGCTTTTCGTCGCAGTAGTCCAGGTGGAGTGTCTTCGTCTGCTGCGCTGGTGGTTCCTTGCTCTCTCAGGCGGCCAGGTGGTTGGGCTTTCTCATGGGTCGGTGGTGATAGCGAGGTTCTGCGGATCGGTTAGGGTTTGTCTTCGGTGGTCTTTTCTCCAGCCTATTTTTCGGTGGCTTTGCAGAACGGCCGGTCTCCTCATCTGTCTTGGTAAGCTCTTCCTGGTTCTAGGCTTGGATGAGGTGGGTTCGGTGGAGATTGAGTTCTGGCGCAGGTTCCAATTCCCCTGTCTCCAAAGTTGTGCCTAGATACATGGGTTTGGGATTGTTTCTATTGTCTTACAGTGACGCCTCCTCGGGTTTTTTGTTAAATGTTGTTTCCAGTTTGGCTTCGTATTTAGTCCAGTTTGCCTCGTTTTGTTTTTTTCTATTCGGTTTTTTCCCTGCGTCTCGGCTGGTCTTTCCTTCGTCGTCTGAATTCCTGATCACAAGTTTTAATATGAAAATCCTATTTCCAGACGGTACTTTATTCAGAGAAGCCACTATCTTGAAGACCTCAGAAACCCAATGGACTATGTTCCATTGTGGATTTTCTGTCGAGCTACGACCTCAAGATTAGAGCACTACAAGAAAAAGTAGTATTAATAGCACTCCACGAAAGCGCGAATTACTGGAGTGCTATCGTAGACGTGGCGAGGGTTGCCATTATTTTTAATAGCGGATAATAAGTGCTATTTTGAGATTTAATGAAGCGGTACTTGGTCCCGTGTAAACTTACTTATTTTTTTGACGTTTCCCTTTCAATTTCTTTTTACTTAGCGTAATTTCTACTAAAAAGAAGATCTCCTTTGCTACTTTATTCTATAACACTTAAATAGTGTCATCTAATCTTCTGCAATTTTTGTATTTTCTTCGAAACCCGTAATCAACGAAACTTCTTCACCTTCGGCGTAGCTGGAACTGGAATTCGATTGAGATGTAGTCGCGATTTTGAATGAGATACAAAAGATACTTACAGAAGTGGAAAGTGAATCGATCAAATCGTATTCTTGAGAATCAGAGGTCAAGAAAAATGTTGGAGAAGGCA
>OVBE01005920.1:0-20785 GCA_900406425.1 Iberis pinnata
TCTGTTTCAGCAGATCTTTCATGGTGAGCTCTGGGGCTTCTTCCTCAGTCGTCTTCTTCTCAGTATTGTCGTCTTTGTTCGTCAGGTCGAAGATAGGTCCGTCCTGCGTTTTGTCAGTCGATCTCGTGGTCATTGCTGGTTGTTTTTCTTGTCCTACAAAGATAAATTACGAACTTCTTCTAGTAGTAGTCCCCACAGTCGGCGCCAACTGTTGAATCAAGACTTAACAATTAGGTTTAGGTTTTAGATTATGTGGGTCAAAGCTCAGAAGAATTTCATATATCATTAAGGAGTGATTACATGAGTATTTATAGTGAGAATACAAGCTCAAAACCCTAATTACATCAATTAACCTTAATGGGCCATGAGCTGGACGGCCCAGCTCGCCAGGTCGGCCCATCTAGGTCTCATCTTCCTGGGCCCTTTCTCCTCGTCACGTCGGCGTCCAGCTGGGCCTTGAGTCGAAATGGGCTTTTAGGGTAGGTGCTACACCTGGTATCAACAATAATCCATAAGCGATTAAAAAAAATGTCCCAGTTCATAAAAATATCTACAATAAAAAAGCCAGTCACATAGAAGAATAAAACGCAAACTAAATTATAGTTTAAAACATAATTTTTCTTCTTTTCTTTTCTACAAATTCGTTCACCAAACTTTCAAAATCAACATTTCTAAGCAATTTTCTTTGAATGAATAATATAGTTAAGTCACTCAATCTCTCTTGTGACATAATCGAACGAAAATACGATTTTATCAGATTTAGTTTTAAAAACTTCTTTCTGCAGATGCTACAAAATCTGGAATAGTCAATAGTATATGATAAGTAATTCATGAATTTGGATATCAATCCTTAGTTTCTTTTAAAAAATCTAGCATTTCAACATAATTCTTAACTTCTTCTGGTAAAATTTCTAGTAGAAATTTAAGTTAAAAAAAAGATCATTAACAACATCTAAATGCCTTCCAAAGATTAGAGAATCTTCAAGATTGGTGCAAAAAACCAAACTATCATCACTCGCCAATTGTAATTTTCTTAAATCAAATAAAAAATCGAATATTGGTTCATTCTTCTGGAATTGTTCAAATTTTGTTCCGAGTAAGATGTATGCTTGATGATATATTAATATATTGAAGTATATATCTATTAAAATATAATTATATATAACTAACAAAAAAAAATTTCTAACTTGATGCCTTAACAATTAACTAACAATTTTTTCAATTTTGATGTCCTATGCTTAGGGTTCTTTTGTGTAAAGGTAGACACGGGCCTGATCCTACCATTGATGGACAGCGAAAAAGAGATGAAGCTAATCGACTAAGTGTAGTAGTTCGCTGCTTAAACCCCACCCATTAACGAGTTCATGCACTCAAAAATGCTCTTCCTAAAACATGCAATTTGGAAGGAAGATTACAAAGCAAAATACTTGATGACACTAAAGTCTAGGTCTACTGTAAACATGAACATCAGATGCTTCGCATATTGGATTCAAGACCTTGGAGTTTTTAAGATTGGATGCTATCAGTAGATACATGCACTCGTCGGGAATTTTGAGACTACCTTCAAACCATCACTTTTTGGGTCTAAATTTTTAATATTCCTAATGAATATCGATATGAAGCAATGCTTAGAGAAATTGGTCAGCTACTAGGAATGGTGGATGATGTTCGTTCAATGAACCTATTAATGGTAAACTTCTTGAAGCCTGGCTTAGAATTAGGATAGGCACATCAACTAAGCTTATCTTTGCTAGATTTATCCAACTAGGCATAGCTAAACCACCCACTTTGGTCAGACTTCAATATGAAAGATTAAGAAAGTTTTGTTTTAAGTATGGAGATCTTTCACATGAGGAGTCAGTCTATCCTAACCTTAATGAAGAACCAAACCTTGAATATATACCACTGCAACAACCCCATGAAAATCAACCACTGCCCAATACTGCTATGGTTATACAGCTTCTACTAACTTTCCCTACTGGTGAAGCAATTAGTACTTTAGTGATACCTCCAACAAAGAAAAAAGGTGTAGTGGGAATGAAACGGAAGGTAGAACATATGTTAGTAACAAATGAAGGCTCTACTAGTAGACCACATATTAAAGCAGTTCTTAAGTTAAAGGGGAGGGTGGATACCCCTTAACCACCCTTTCATCAATGAGGATACTCCATTGACATTGTCAGGATTTAAGGATTCCCCTGACAATTCGTCATCTTTTTGATATTAGGCGTATTAATAAGCCTGAAATAATGTTCCTAAATAAAATAATGAATAGTGATCCTTTTTGTTAATTCTATAGCTCGACAATTGGGATATGATAATTGTTTTCTTCATAGTCCAAGAGGTAAGCAAGGGGTATTGTTGTCTTCAGGCAACAAGATGTGTTTTTTCAAGTTCCTACCATATCTAATCCCCTCTATAATACTTTTTGGTCAAGGGATAAAGGTATCTCAACCTTCTCTAATCTCATTCAAGACCAATTATCTGTTTTTGATGGATTTCAGACTAGAGTGAACCATGCAATGAGTGATGATAAGACAAAAAGAGTGACAAATGCAGAAATTTGGTCATAATTACAGCAGATAAATGAGAACAAATATCCAAAACCAAATGGCTTAACTTCAGGATTCTTTAAAAAATATTGGTCTACAGTTGTTGAGGCTACAGCAACTTTCATTCATCATTTCTTCAACAACTATATCCTAGATTCAAGTATTAATCGTATTTATATATGTTTAATTCCTAAAACACAAAACCCTCAGAACCCAAAATATTTTAGACCAATAAGTTTAGCAAATATCGCTTACAACATCATTACCAAAATTTTAGCCAACGGATTGAAACCACGGTTGCATCAGTTAATATCAGTGAATCAATTTACTTTTATTCTAGAACGAATGATCACAGACAATGTTCTGGTTGCTCATGAGCTGCTTCATTCTCTAAATACCAGAAAGAGAGTAATATGGCTCTAAAACTGGATATTACTAAAGCGTTTGATAAAGTTAATTGGTAATTCTTGCAATTTATGATTAGAAAAATGGGATTTGCATATGCTTGGTGTAGGTGGATAATGTTGTGTGTTACATCTCCTATTTACTCTATTCTGATTAATGGAACACCAACTGGAAATATCAGGCCACACAGAGGTATACGCCAAGGTGATCCAATTTTACCATACATGTATCTTACTATAACAGAAGGTCTTTCATATTTGATTCAGTAATTGATTGCAAATAAACAAATCAGTGGTTTTAAGGCTAGTTATTATGGTCTAATGGTGACACACTTGTTATTTGCAAATGAATGCTTATTGAAATGTAAAGTTGATTCCCAAGAATGTCAACATATGATGAATGTGCTGAATCTTTATGGAAATTTCTTAGGTCAAGTAGTCAACTACCATAAATCTGCTCTGCTATTTAGTCATCAGTGTCCATCTCATACTCCGCAAACTCTCCAACACGTTACTAGTATTTCAAAAATTGGGGATTCGAGTAGATATTTAGGTTTGCCTTAACTCATTGGTAGAAATAAAAAGAGGTTTTCCAATCTATATTTCAAAAGGTAAAACAAAGATGAGAATATTGGTCTCAAAAACTTTTATCTCCTGCATGAAAAGAAGTGTCACTAAAGGCAGTTATTACAACTCTCGCATTTTACGGTATGCCGTGTTTCTTGCTCCCCGAAGGCATCATCAAGCAAATTACAAGCCTCATGAGGAAATATTGGTGGAGCTCGTCATTAAACAAAAGAAAAATAAACTGGATCTCGTGGCAGAAAATAACAAAATCAAGAAAAGATGGTGGCCTAGGTATCATGGACTTGACCAGTTTCAATATAGCAATGGTAGCAAAACAAGGATGGAGAATTTTACAAGAGTCTACCACTCTCATATCTCAGGTATTTCAAGCTAAAAATTTTCCCCATTTTTCAGTATTAGATGCAACCTTAGGCTCTAGGCCAAGTCACGCTTGGCGTAGTATCTATAAGGGCATCCAACTGTTAAGAAATCACATAAATTGGATATTGGGAAATGGTCAGAGAATAAGAATGTGGAAGGATAGATGACTTCCAAAACCTGAGTATAGTCCTGCTCAACTTTCTAATGGTGAGTATGATGAGAATGATATTGTTAGTCAACTTCTAGTTCCTCAAGGTTCTAACTGGTGTCAACAAAAGTTAACACAATATATGCAGCCAGAAGAGATTCAATTGGTGTTAAATATGAGAATATTAGTGACATGAGCAAAAGATCAACCTTTCAGGCCTCATACTTCTTCAGGATGTTATATAGTCAGATCTGAATACTATGTACTTCAATCAAATTCTATTGAGGGACAAAATGCTTTTCAAACTGCAAAATGCTGAATTATTCAAGAAAATTTGGAAACTACCAATTCAGCAGAAGATCAAGCATTTCTTATGGAATATTTTGCATCAAGGAATTGTTTTTAACAGTGAACTACAGAGAAGAAGTTTTAGACTAGATACCACATGCTCATTATGTGGAGACGAAATGAAAACTATTAATCATTTATTCTTCAACTGTCGAGTATCTAGAGAGATATGAAGTTTATCACCTATTGATGGCTTTGAATTGGACAAGCTCACATAAGATATCATGCGCAACATGACATATATTCTCTCCCTGAATATGATATTTGCTGATACAACAAGACCACAATCAGGAATCTGTTTGGCTCCTTATATTATTTGGAGAATTTGGAAAAGGTGCAATGATCTTATATAAAACAACAAGCGTTGGGGTATTCCTCATAAGGCCATTACATCTATGCATGAATGGTTAATTTCAAATGATGAGATGAGTCATATGATATATCGAAATACAATGCTTTTTCCTAATATTCATCCTAATGATAACTCTGAAATTGACTATGCTTTGCCTGCTTTTTGGAAAGATGCATCATGGACATTAAGCTCTTCAAAAGATGGAGTTGGATGGATACTACAATATCTTGGTGAAATCCGCATTCTAGGATATTCTTCAATAGCTCAAACACTAGATTCTTTTCAAGTTAAACCTCTCTCTATCCTTGATGGTATCAAAACAATGGTTCGATTTGGCTACTCTAACTTCAATGTCTATAATGACAACAAGGAGCTTATGAAGGTCTTACAATTTCATCTGAATAACCACCAAGATTTTCCAACTCATCGAGAAACCACAAATATTTTGGTAGATATCTTAAATCTTAGTAAAATATGTAATATCCAATCTTTTGTTTATCAACCTAGGACTTGTAATTTAGTTTTTCACTCCCTAGCCAACAAGGTTCGAAGAGAGAATTATCAATCTTTTGTAAAACTTATATCTTAATATAATCTTAGTCTGTTGACAAAAAAAATAGAAATCGTGAATGGTAAAATGTAAATAGTAACCCCTTAACGTAAATTGTAAATATTGTGAATGATAACTTACATTCTAAAAACAAAAATATTCATTTTCAATTTTTAAAATACCTATATTACTAGATTTCTCTATACAACCTATAACAATTTTTACTTAGCTAAGTTACTACATATGGAAGGCTTTTACGATGAATTCAATAAACTTCATTCGAATTGATTTATCCGGTTTCGAGCTATTACAACGAGTTTAGTAAGTTTTGTTATTTCTTTTTTACATCAAATACTATATAATATTAATTCATGATAAAAATATTAATCTTTGGAGCTAGCCAACTCTGAACCAAAAACTTCTGAACCAAAATGCTTATATAGGAAAATATAGATTGTTTGGAACGAGCTCTTTTAGTTAAAAGGTCAGCTCTTACATTAAAATTTCTTGCAATGAAAGAGATGGTAAACCTAGAAAAAAGTCTTTAAATGGTAAAATTTATTTCATTCAGATACCAAAGTTAGCCATTCTTCTTCTTCATTTATCAGCTTCATAAGTTGTAGACAGTCCAATTGAAAGGACATATTTTCAAACCCAAGTTGCAAGGAGCAATTCATTGCACAAAGAAATATATTGAACTCTCAATGGGGGGGGTAAAACTTAGTTTATCCCAAAAAAACCGTACGTTAGCTGCCCCGGTTTGAACTCGAAAACATACCTCACACCTACAAAGTCTGAAATTTTCACCAAAATGCATCCACTTAGCATCTTTGATAATGTTAAAACTCACGACTGTTTTGTGGTTGTGTACTGAAAGTTGCTGGACTTGTCTATGTTCGTGGATAATTTGTGTCGTTCACCATGCTTCTTCTTCGCTTGTCGCATGTTGAACCATATTCAAGGGGAAGATCTCCTTCGCATTAAAGATCATCTCTTTTCTGCCTTTACAAATGAACCATATTTTCCAAAGGAAATGCGTTATAATGTTTCATGGGACTCCTTCATTCTTTGCCCAGAGAAGGAGATAATCTAGGTTTTCAAAGAGAGATTTTATCGGGAAAGACCCTGGATTCGTCAGGATATCATATATTTAAGATTTTAATTAGATTTATGGTGCATGCAACATAAGTAAATCAATCTAATTTAAACTTTTTTAACAAACTTAAAAAAATATGGTATTGTCATTTAAAAAAATCAGAAGATCTAAAATAAATAAAATACCAAAAAATATGGTGATGTCTCATGGGCAAACCAATTGATGTAAATAAATAAAAGTGTACAAAAATGTGGTATTAATACGCATGACTTAAATTTTTTGTCTGTTAATATATTGAAAATATGCGTCACTAGTTTTTTGGATGTTTAAAATTTTATATTAACGGTTCGTCTTCAACTATTGGTTTATGTTTGCTGAAAGCTATGGAGATTTATGATGGATAAAAGTGAATTCATTTTTAGCTTAGCATGTGTTTGAAGGAATATGTATTTGGTTTTCAATCGTTTGGACTTTGAGACAAAATTTGCATATTTAGTGTTCATTGTTTGTAAAACATTTGGTGATTAATAATAATCATTTAGAGAGAAAAATGTTATATTAAATTGATACTTTTGTTTTTTTTTTTTTAAAAATTAAATGTTTTTATTATTATTTTTATTGCACATATTTTATATTTTTTCAACTTTTTCTTCAAATTATTAACTAACTAATACAAGTTCTAAAATAACATACTATATACAATATAAATTAGACAAAAAATTTTCATTTTTTAAAAATGCGTGAAAATTGAAAACTTTAAAATTAATTATAATAAATGGAATAAATATATACAAACACATGAGCTGGAGCAAGAAGGTATTGTAGTAATAATAAACTAAAAAAATTCTTGTCCTTATTTTCTGATAAAGGTTTGAGATGGCAGCAGAATTATAATAAATACATATGAACATTTTATTTAAAACACCGTGGATAGGTTATAAAAATTATTATAACTACTTTTGAAAAAAAAACATATATAATCATTTTTTTCTCTCCACCATTCGTTTTGCATGTTAATGGATTTTACTTTTCATGTAAGAAAAATATTTTCTTTTTCTACTATAACTCCTTTTAATTTTCTTACTTTAATTATGATTTTCATATATATTTTGTGAGTAGTTCTTCGTTCTAATTTTTGTAAACCGATGTTATGTCCACAAAATATCCCTTGAACAAAGTTGTAACTACGAAATTGTCCATTGGTAAATAAGCTACGTGAACTTTAATGTAACTATATTGTTCCGTACTTTATTGTTTTTGTACACGCCAACTAATTGTCCACTTTTTACTACCTAGCTCATGTTTTATATGTTCATCAGTAATAATAAAGATATATCGGTGCAAATGAAGTCCACAACGATGGAAGAGTAAACTTGCAAACGAAGTCCACAACGTTGGAAGAGTAAACTACGCCACTGGAAAATAAAAATTAAGCACACAAATAAATTTTAACAGAAATTATCCATCACATAATAATTTTGTCCTACTTTTCATGTAGACAAAGCGAGAAAAGTCTGTGGACGAACTTGAGTTATATTTCGCATGTAAAAATATAAAGAAGATTTGTGGACGAACAGATGTAGAAAAAAAGAGAGACCAACATCAATTTATTTTATAACACATTTAGAAAATTTGTTTAGAAGACTCATATGACTTTATAATTTATTATCCATTTTTTTATTAAAGATATGTTACTGATAGCCAACAATTATCCATTACTTGTGGACCAATTTTATCGCACAAAATAGTTTCTTGTCCATTTCTTATTAAAAGTTCAAAACAACTGGACAACAATTATCCATTATCCGGTGGACCAGTTACATCATACAACATAGCTTCTTGTCCACACAATATAGCTTCTTGTCTACATACCAACATCTTTCAGATCAAATTGTCCACCTCATTCCCTCGCATAGTTTTCATGTCCACCACTGTCCACCACTATCCACACTATTTTGTCTATCACTCCGATCAAATGTGTATGTTATTACATTTTCATTAGAGGTCTCTTTTATCCAATGTGTAATTGTTTTAGTCCCTTTCACATTTAGTGATATTTAATGTCACTCATTTTTTCCTATAAACAAGAGATGATATAATTGAATTTTCAAGCATACCATTCTACCATATTTTATCATCATTTTATGGTAGATTCAATAATTTTTATGATTTATTGTATTTTTCATAAGCTTATTACACAATATGGTATTTTCAACAAAATATTCCCGAAATTTTTTTTCTTGTGTTCATGGGGATTTTTTTTAGACTTTTGAGAACATGAGTTCAAATCTTCCTTTACAATTTATTATTTTCTTAAAATGATCAAAGCTATGTAATTTTGATATGTTACACATGTTATTTACACGAATATCAAAATCTTACACAATTTAGAAATATACTACGAGTTAATTATAATGTGAATGATTGGTCCAACTGTAGATTTTTATTAATTGGTGTAAAATTTATATTAGATGAAATTGTCACAATTTTGTTTGCTGTAGAAAAAAAATCTAGCACTTTTACCACATTAACATAATTACTTTGTGAAAAAAACTAAAACATGAAAAAGAAATATAGTAATATTCTCTTGTAAACTATAGAAATATATAAAACCAACATGATAAGTGTCAATTACAAGATGTAAATGCTATAGAATTTATTTACAAATAAAAAAGTTAAATCCAACCAATTATCATCAATAGCTTTAAAAAGTAGAACAAAATCCAAAAGTAGAAAATAATGTAGTTTTTCTGGTTTGGGTAGAGAACCACTTTGTCTAGTTTATAATTAAAAAAAGTTTGCTATTACAGGGTAGAATAACAGAATGTAAAGTCAAAAAACCAAGTCTGTATGTTTGACAAAAAAATGTCGGCAGATGTCGGCGAGTGGTAGAGAGTTAACTGTTAATTGACTTCTTTGCCTAAACAAAAATGGAACAATTATTAAAGACTTAATAATCAATTAAACACATCCCAAAACCAGAGACTGGTCATAGTCCTACTCTATGCTTAGTTTGAAATAATAGAGATCCATAAAGGAGTAAAAAGACAAGAGACTTGTTATTATCTTGAATAGGAAACATATTATCTATCTCTATGAATACATGAAACTTCCAAAACTCATTCAGTATCATAGTTTGTCTTGTTTTTTCTCCCCGTTTTCCTATAGCATTGCAAGATTTGGAATTACCATAACAATAAGAACAAAAACGATATGCTCTTTAATATAATTTTCAATAGAAGTTGGGAAGTAGCTTTTGATGATTGAGTGCTCGTTTAGCATGTAAGAAGTACCAGAATTGTTACCTCACATCTTTTGTGTAACACCCCAGCTTATAAAAGAATAATGGCGGATGACGAGAGTTTAAACGAATTGTTTGCCTATTTATGTATCAAAGTGTACTTATCATTTTGATCACCAGAACAATCTAAGGATGGATGATCTTCCGGGAAGTCATTTCCGGAATTATGGGAGTGAGAACAAAGCATAGAAAAAAAATAGTGTGGTGATCTGCAAAACTAACAAACATGACCGTAAAATAGTAGTGTAGCCCAAAAGCCGAAAGAGTCAGAGATCACAGGTTAGAACGGTCATGATGTTATATTTTGACTCGACCACAACCATACTTTTGTCGAGCTAAGATGAATCTCAGATGTATAGATAATCACTTGTCAAAGTTTAGGGTTTTTAGATTTTAGATTTAGCCTCATAACTAACCACCTTTTACTATAATATGAATTTTAAAATTGTTTTGAACTCGTTTAAAAACCAGATGAGAGCTCGTCGAAATAACAATCTTTCAGAGCTTTCTCTATGTTTTCTTATATCATTTTGGGAACAATGTTTCTTCCTATTTATACTTGTTCGGCTAGGTCCGTAGAACCGTGGACCGAACTTCAAGCTAGACTTCGACCCTCGTTAATCGTCTTATCTTCCGCTGTCACCTATCCTTTGAACTCTGTATACACTCGTCGTCGTCTTCCTTCGAGTCTCCGTTTCGGCCTGATTTCATCCAGTAGGCCTTGATTCTGTCTGGGTCTTGATTGGATTCTGGATCCAGCAAGAACATTACAGCCTGGGCTTTTATACACATTCTTATTCAATAAAATACTTTTAGTTAAAGATGGCAATCGTACAATGTAGCTTCACATTAGATTCAGGAATCAAGTCATGTTAACGAATGGCGAAATGGATCCGAAAACAACACTTGCAAAGAAACAGGACAATGCTTACTAATTACATGTGAATCATCACCAAGTTATTTTAGAATCAGAAGAACGAGAAACCCAAATCTAAGTTAAAATGTAAAAGAGCATATCAACAACAATAGCATGAATTTAGCACTGCTAGAAAAAGAAGAAAAAAAATCAGAAGGAAGATAATAGTGTTAAATCAATAGAAGTTAAGAAAGGATTCCTCCTTACAGTTTTTGTTGATTAGTTTTGTAGATTTGTCTGTTGGTTTTCTAGTTGCTCTGGTTGAGGAACTGATACACCTCCATTCATTCTTGCTCGAGCTTCTGCAAACATTCTTTGTTGTTCTGCTGCTGCTTCCTCTTCCGTCATCTCTGCTCCGCTATTCATCTTCACACTTCTCTGTGAATCTTGCTGCAAAATTCGCAAAAAAATCACAGGCCATTGATTAGACTTTTCATATGTTTTCATGTCTGTTTATATAAGCAATGGGGTCAATGGATTTTACCATGGTTTCGTATTTATGTTGCTCGTAAGCAGCGTAGACTTCTTCAACGTATTCCCCAAAGCCAAGAACCTGTTTCATGTACAAATTTCACGAACAAAATCAAGATTACATATACATATATTTCATATTAAAATACATTATGGATGTAGCAGCAAACCTGTAGTGCTTTGAGTACATGCTCAGGGGCGATTGTTCGTTTATCCTCTTTGTTACACACTTCATTAGACTCCGAGGATATAAGATTTATGAACTCTGCAATAATGTTTATGAGAATTGATATCGATAAACAGAGTCATATAACTCATGATAAAGGTTTGTTGAAGAAATCGAAAGACTGATCTTCTTACCTACACAACATTCAATGAGAAGATCTTGAGTATCTCTCGCAACACGAACATCTGCGGGTAACATCTCCTTGATGATTTTAGTCATAGTAGCTGAAATTCAGAAGAAGATTCATATAGTTTAGCAGACAAGAATCAAGAGTTTTACTGAAATTACTGATGCAAAAGCTGATTTCTAATAGTTTCTACAATCCTAAAACAGTTTCTGATTCTTCTTCTCTTCATCATTGCATTGAGCAACTTCAAGCCAGAGCTAAATTTGCAGAATCTAATCAATTTACCAGCCGATAATGAACAAACGTAACCGATCAATGGACAAACAATTCCACCAAATATTAATCGATAGGTAAATCGAAAGAAGTGCAAGAGGCCAAACCTTTTGGAAGCGAAGCATCTTCTTTAGATTTTCCAACTATATCCATCGGATCCATATTTTAATTCTGCAGAATCGTAGTCCAAAACGATGATCAGATTAAACGATAAATTACTTTTACATATGACATTCACTAAGATCCACGACGCGAAGTTTTAAGATGATAAACAAAGAGAAAATTAAGTAAAAGCTGGATGACGATGGAGATTCAGAAGACTTACAGAGTCACGAGACCGAGTCACGGCGATATTGGGAGGCGGGAAGTCGGGCGAGTTGTACGGAATCGTATCGGCGGTTGTTCTCAACGCGGAAATCGATTTAGGGCAAAAGAGAAGACCAAAATAAGCGCGTCAATTCCACTCTTCGCCCAAACTGATTGATGGCGCGTAATATTTATATTTTATAAAGGGACCTGAAAAATGGACATTTTACATATATACGCCATTGGCCCATAACCTATCCATGTTGAACCCGGATCGACCAACCCGGTTAAGTGCGAGGCAGATTAATTAGTGAAGTTGATTGTAATTTCGGTAAATTAATTGGATACTGAATAAGATTTTTTCTTGGTCTATCGCACTTGTTGACTCAAGCTGAACAGCAAAATAAGTTATCTGGAATCCAGTTTCATTCTAGTGGTCCTTTTATTAGCCATATATTTTTTTGCAGATAACAGCTTTTTGGTTTGTCAGGCTGAAGCTATCCAAAGCAATCAGTTAAAGATTATCCTGCAACTGTATGCAATAGCTTCTGGCCAAGTTATAAATCTCCAAAAACTTGCTATCACATTTGGAGCTAGGGTGGAAGATGATACAAAGGAAATGGTCAAAGAAATTTTAGGCATCAAGAAATGAAGGGGGAATGGAAATTACTTAGGTATGCGTGAAATTTTTAACGGTTCAAAAGCTAAATTACTGGAGTATATTCACTCAAAAATCAAACAGAGAATGTCAACTTGGTATGGCCGATGTTTATGGCCAAAAGCCACTTCTTCAGCTCTTACATCTGCTATGATACAATTTTGATGGAACTCGGTGGAAGATAAGAGAAAAATCGCTTGGGTAAGTTGGGAAAAAATGTGTTTACCGAAACATATAGGGGGAATGAACTTCAAGGGCATTGAGTGTTCCAATCTAGCTCTCCTAGGTAAACAGGCATGGAGAATTCTTCACAATAAAGAGAGTTTATGCTCATCTTTCCTTAAAAGTAGATATTTTCCCAATTGCTCCTTCTTATCTGCTCAAGGAAGCAAAAAAGAATCGTATGCGTGGAAAAGCATAATTCATGGCAGATCTCTGCTAAAGAAAGGGATCAAGAAAGAAGTGGGGAATGGAAGAACAATTAAAATATGGGCAAATCCATGGCTAGGACCACAAAGAGATAGATTACCACTCATGAAGAATGCAATCACTAATATTGATATGTCTGTGAATGAGCTAATAGATGTAAGAAGTGGAACATGGGATGAAGCTAAACTGCAAGATCTTTTTTACCCATAAGATATATTAAGAATCAAAAGCATGAAACCATTACCTGCATCAGAAGATTTCTATATTTGGTCAAAGACTAAGTCTGGTTACTACACGGCGAAGACAACTTATTCTCTAGCCTTTCAAGATAAATTTGCAGATCAGATTATAGAGAATCAAACCTTACCCTCCATTAACCCACTCAAAGCTGAAATTTAGAAATTGTAAGCTCCACCAAAGATTAAGAACTTTATGTGGAAAGCTATTTCTAATGCACTCCCGGTGTTGGATAACTTAAAGAGGAGAGGTGTGAAAGGAGACCGAGAATGTCAATTTTGTGGTTTACTAGGTGAGTCTATCAACCACTGTTTATTCACTTGCTCAAAAACTAGACAGTTTTGGGCATTATCAGGCTTTCCTCATCCACAATCAGGTTTCCATAGCTCCTCACTCATAGAAAATTTGAGTTTCATACTCTTGTGGATGAAAAATGATGAGATTGAGCTCAACCAGAGAAGGAACATACCATGGCTACTTTGGGGCCTGTGGAAAAATCGGAACAGCATGTTTATAGAAGGAAATGACTTTTGCGCGAATCTCTCATCATCAAAGTTTCACAATGATGCAGAAAATTGGTTCCTTTCTCAAGAAACTCAGAATGACATTTCCCCTTTACTATCAATTGAGGATTGAGAAAATGGTTTCCTCCAAAATCGGGATGGCTCAAATGCAATATTGGTCTAGCTTTTGGGAAGACAGGGGTGTTATTAGGTGGAGCATGGGTTCTAAGGGACTCTTTTGGTTTGGGGCTTCTGCATAGTAGAAAAGCTATTTAAGGTGCAAGAGAGAAAAATGAGGCGCTTCTCAACACTGTACTTTGGGCTATCTCAAGTATTCATGATATGAAGCTCGAAAATATTGAATTTTCCCTTGAAGAGGCTTCTTTAGTTCGAGCTTTCCATTCTCCATTGCTTTGGCCAGCTTTAGGTCCTTCTCTTCACTTGATTTTTGATGCAACTGCAGGTCTTTTAAATTGGTTTTTGTCTTTTGAGGCGAGGCACAAGAATAGAGGGGCTTTTCTCATTGCCAATAGTGTGATTCTACGCCAGCATTATCATCCATATATTGATGTTGGTCCTCCCTCTTGGTTAAAAGATATGTTTAGAAGTGAAAAGCCTTCTCTCTGTGTTCAGTCTGCTTTTATTTAGTTTTTGGTGTCTTGTTTCAATATCTCTGTTTTTCAGTTTAGATTGGTTCTGTTCCAGTATTTGTAACCTAAGGATATTCCTTTTGGTTTAATATAATTTCATATGGAAAAAAAAAAAGATTTTTTCTTGGTCACGGATATTGAATAAGTTAAGCTTTGAAATTGTTAAATAGAAATTAGGAAGTTTACGACAAAAGTTTTTCAAAATTTAAATAATGCGAAGTAATGTAGTTATATAAAATTAAATTCCAGTTAAAAAACGTAAATATTTTAACTTTGACGAGTATCATTTTCTCAAACATTTATAACTCACATCAATATTGTGTTTGTGGGTTATAAAACACTAAACATATAAGTAATAAACACTTTTCGATTGACGAGCAATCTTGCTCCAGTTGGCTTTACCCTAGCATTGACTCATGCACTTCAACATGCGTTCGTGAGTTCGAACTCTGGTGAGTACTAACTTCTAACTACTAACATGTTGAGAAAAAAAACATTCTTTTTTTATTTAAAAAAACATTCATGCTCCTAGTAAACTCTTTTTCTCCCATAATTAAGGACTATACTTTCTGGATCACTTAGCAAATGGAATGCCTAGTTTGATTTAAAGTGCGATTTAATGATTATTCTACAGCGATTTCTCGATTACTTTACAGTTATCTTTGTCGGTTTCTTCATTGTTCCGGCGTAGTGGGTTGATCATTTTTTCTCCACTATATGGAAGTTATTCTTATATTGTTGTTTCTTCGGCTACACGATGCTTGGTTTTTCTTTATATATTTCGCGCATGATTAGATCATTACTGTTGTTTCTCTTGCAAATCTCCTAACAATAGTCAAATTTTATTATCTCTCTGCTACTATAGAAGATAATCCCCAACGTGGATTTCAAGACTTGGATTTGGGTGTGAATGATGAACCGGTGGCTCTCCCACATGCGGTGATTTCTCGAGCAATGGAAGAGAACCAATATGTTTTGGTCGGGCGCCCTCTGATTCCTCAACGCCAAAACATTCGATCCATAATTGCAAATTTGCCCATAATTTGGGATGCAATGGGATTTGTTCATAGCAGAATCGTTGCGGCTAACCAATTTCAATTTGTTTTCTAGTCTGAAGCTTCAATGGAAAACATCCTCCGTTGCAGACCTTGGAAATTTATGGATCGAATGATTGTCTTACACTGCTGGTCTCCCATGATGAATCCTCAATTGCCAATTCCATACCATTTTGGATTCAGGTTCGTGATATACCAGTATAGGTTCTAAACCATGAAGTCACTTCCTATGTTGGTCGGAACTTGGGGCATATTCTTGATGTTGACTATGATGTTAATCTACAAACAAGGGTGGAATTTGTTCGTGTTCAAGTGAACTAGGGTATGACCAAACCTCTGAAATTTCAACGCCAATTTCAATTCATCCAGGGAGTGAATACACTACTCAAATTTGGCTATGAAAGACTCAGAGGTTTCTGTCAAGTTTGTGGAATTCTCGCCCATGACTCCGAGAACTACTTAGTTCAAAACGACCAAATGGACCATTCCGATGATGATGATGAACCTGATATCCCTCTGACAACTGTAGCAAATCCAGGAATTATGATTGAAGAAATTCATGATGATGAACCAAACCTGACCCAGGACAATGCTGTTGTCTGGTCCTAAAGAGTTTATCGCACTTCAAGTTCTCCCTGAGGACATTATTTCATCTGATTCTCATTCGATCTTTGCTATTAATATTTGTCTGAATTTTCTTCCTAATACAGGCTCTAGTATGCAGGGTCCCATCTATTGGCAGGCTGCTGGAGCTTCATCTGACTCTAGACAAGAGAGAAGAGACAATCCTAATGCTGATGGAGATTTTAAACAGAAACGTAAAACTGTTTATTTATCATGGTACAAAATCTTCCAGTAAATTGGTCATCTACGAACATCAGAATGGTAGTAAAAATTAGGGCTGGAATTCGGGTCGGAACGGATCAAAAAAACTGGGTTTCGGTTTTTCCGAAAATGGAGAATTGTACTGATTTTGAACCAAATTTTAAATCGGTTTGGATCGGTTCGTATATCGGTTTTTCCGAGTTTTTCACATTTTTCTGATATATTCTGAATCAAAATCGGAAACCGAAATAACCGATTATTTCGGTTTAGTTCGGGAAAAGTATCCGAAATAAACCGAAATAATTGGTTATTTTGGTTTTCGATATCCTAAATAACCGATGGCATAGACTAAAACCTGTTTAAAATTACATAATGAAACCTGTTTACCATTTCAGTCCCACAAAAACATGAAACATGTTTACAAATTACAAGTTTTACAAGTTTGAAATTGAAACTTAAAACGAGGTATGACCTGCTTCAAACAAACATACACAAAGTCCACACACTTATCAGTTATCAGACTGCTTCAACTTGAAATTAAGAAGATGAATCATATTAGAACCAAGTCAACAACATTACAATTTACAACATATGTGAGATTAGTTAAGGACTCAACAAGACAACAACATATGTATTATTTAACACAATATACATATATGTCTTTACAAAACATATTTGAGATAAAAACAGATTACATATGTATTAACACAAGTTACACAACAAATGCATTAACATAACAGATGAACAAACTGATGAATTAGTGAATTACCTTGATTTGCAGACTTGAGAAGTCCAGGAATTCAGGTTTTCAGGCTACATCATTTGTCATCAATCCAGCAGTTGTATCTTGCAAAAAATACTTAAACTGTTAAATACTTAAATTGTTTAAGACTTAAAGCACAAACTAAATGTATAAAATATTAAAACTAGTAAGTAAAACTAATTGGCAGATTGTAAATTAGTTTACTAACCTAAGGAGTTTTGAAATTCAAGTTCCTCAATCATTTGGAGGAGATTTGCATGTTTTTCAGCTTGAATAGATGTCCTCAACCATTGTTGTGCACAAATCAAAGCCTCAAGTATGGGAGGAGTTAGACAGCTTCTGTATGGGTCTAAGATACGACCACTTGTACTGAATGTTGACTCTTAAGCAACAAAAGACACTTGAATGGCAAGAACATCTCTTGCCAGCTCAGATAATATAGGATATTTAATGCTATTGCGCCTCCACCAGCCTAATATATCAAAGTCTAACCCCAAATTATTTTGGCTCTTGAAACAACCTTTTCCAGCAAGTAACTATTTAGTTCATAGTTAAACTCTTCATTTGCAGACTCATCCTCCATATCTGAATACAAAGAATCCAGCCTCTCATACCCATCATCATCTGATAAATCAGAGCATATTGGTATCTTGCTCTGAGTCTGCAGCATTGCTTGTGTTGCCTCCACTATGTGATGATCTGGTACCGCTAAGTCTTGTTGCATATTCCTCAAACAGTTTCCTCATTACAGATTTAATACCAGTCTTCAAATGTTCACTCTCTATACTGCCTTTACCATATAATTTTTCAAAACAAAGAGAAACAAATTGTATCTTGTTTATTGGATCAAAACACTTGCAATTATAACAAGTGGATTCATATTCAACAATCCATCTCCATACTTCTCAAACTTCTGCCTCATTTCTTTTGCTTCTATTCTTAACTCTGAATCCTCATTAGAAGATAGAGAGATTAAATTCCTCTCAATTGTTACAATCTCATTGTAACAAATAGAAGAGGTTATTGTCTTAGAGGCTGAAAAAGACAAAGTACAATTGAAGAAAATCTTGAGAAACTTCACAAACCTCTGAACTGAATTCCAATCAACAGATGATGGTGGACCTACACGTTTCTCACCATCATCATCCTTTTCCATGAAGTACTCATTATAAAGTTTATCCTCAACCAACATCTTCTCAAATCCTAGTCTTAACTTAAGTGTAGCTGTCAATATAAGATAGGTGGAGTTCCATCTAGTTGCACAATCCATGGATAAGCTGTCTCTTGTAACTTTTCCAGATAGTACACGCATCTGAAAAGAGTTTAATTTTGGACCAGAACTTCTAACATATTTCACTGCATTCCTAATAGCATTGATACTACTTTTGGCAGTAGTTAAACCATCCCTAACTATTAGGTTGAGGATATGAGCACAACAACATATATGCAAGTATTCACCATTCCTAACCAATGCATATGGGTTTTTTGTTCTCAATTTTTTTGTGAACAATTCCAAAGCTTTGTCATTCCCTTTGGCATTATTAACTGTTACTGTAAACACTTTCTCTATTCCCCACTGATCTAAGCAACCAATTAACTGATCTGCAATTGTCTCTCCTTTATATTCTAACACATGCTTAAAACTAATTATTCTCTTCTGCATCTCCCAATTAGAATCAATCCAGTGAGCAGTTACAACCATGTAACTACATGAAGTTGTTGGAGCTACCCAAATATATGTTGTTAGGGATACTCTCTTCTTCTCACACCCAAATCAGCTTCTTAGCTTATGTTTCTCTTCCATATACATCCCAAATATGTATGTGGTTTATGTCTTCCTACAGTGGACAGTGTACAAAGGCAGCATATTGTGACAAAATCTCCTAAACCCCTCTGAATCTATGAATGAGAAAGGTAATTCATTCAACAATATCAATTCATTGGCAGAATTCCTAAATAGGTGCTTGTCATATTTCACAGTGGTCACTGCACCAGTGGTATCACTAGCTAGAACCTACTGAGATCCAGACTCCAAAAAGGCTTTGTATAGCTTGCATCTGAGGATGTGATTCCTCATAGAACTTGCTCCTGATTTTTTTTCTGTCACAGCAAAGCTCTATACCACAATACTTGCAGGTACATACTGCAAGGTTTTCTTCCTTCTGTGTGAAGTGTTGCCATACTTCAGCCCTATGTCCACTCTTCTTCTAAACTTTTGCAGGAAATTCAGAAGTTGATCTCTCTGTAGTTGTCCTTTTACCAGTGACAGAAGGCTCCCTATGCAACTCCTCATGGACCTCCTCTATGTTGTCATCATTGTTGGCTGATTGACCAGACATCTTCACAGTTGAAGAAGTCATAATTAAGCTCCTATTTTTTTGTCAAGGAGATGTTCCTATATCACCTTGACTATAGTAATTATGTGGCATTGTTATTTAGCTATTTATTTGTATTATTTATTAACAAGCAGACTTATTTAGTTATTTTAAAGGAAGGTGGTATAGGAATACCACCTTGATTTTGATCACATCACAATCCACATTTAACAAGATTCACACCAATTTTACAAGTAACATTTCTAAAAACAATTACAACAATCTAATTATCTAAGATTTACAGTGCTAACATCTTAATTTTAATATTTAAAGCACAATTATCTAATCTACAATGCAATCACAATAATCTACAATTCTACGTTGCTAACAGCTTAACACTTAAGACACAATCACCTAAATCATAATTACAAATTACCTAGTCTACAGTGCAATCACAATAATCTTAATCTACATTGCTAACAACTTAACAGTGCATTCACAATAACCTACATCCTAATTACAAATTACCTAATCTACAATGCAATCACAGATTCACATAATCTACAATGCAATCACAGATTCACAACAACCTCAGGTTCACAATTGAATATACTAATATAGTCTACAACTGAATCTACTCCATCTATTCACAATCACCTAGTTACCTAACATTTCTAAGTTATAACTTCTAAAAGAAAACAATTGAATATCGAAACTTACCTGATTTTGTCTGGATTGAATTTGATTCCTGTCTTTTTCTCAATCGATGGCCAGATTACCTTCCTACACTCACATATACATTAGAAAAGTTATAATTAGTCGCAAATTAAACTATAAACATACTCAAATTGAAGAACCCATTCAAGCATATCGAAATCCTAAAGTATTTCACTGAAATTGTAACCGATTAAAAACTTTAAGATTCAAGAAATTACCTGTTGAGATGTCGGAGACTCGCCTTACGACGCCTGAGACTTGCCTGAGACTCGCCTGAGAATCGCCTTTGAATCGCCTTTTCACCTTCACAACCGATTTTTTTAGGGTTATTTAAAATGAAACCCAAAACATTAAGAAGTGTATTTATATCTCGGTTTAAATTGGTTAACCGAGAACCGATCCGAAAATTACCGAAACCCAAAGGCAATTTAAAATGTCTTTCGAACCTGTTCCAAATCTGTTCCGAAACTCTTCCAAAGAAAACCGAAATATCGGTTCGGTTCACATCGGAATTTTTGGTTCGGATTTTAATCCTAGCCCTAGTAAAAATGATGCTCCTTGTGGAAACCCGTATTTTGACAAGATTTTTTTTTCGTTTTGTATTTATATTTCGGT
>OVBE01005921.1:0-20783 GCA_900406425.1 Iberis pinnata
ACTAAATTCCTTTTGCTCGATCGATCTCTTTCTTCGGATTTTTCCAGGAACATTTGCTCGATCGGGAATATCACATGCCCGATCGATCACTTGTGTCTACAACTTCTAATTCTTCTGAAACTTCCTAAAATCTCCTGAAATGCATCGTTTTGCTCCGATTCGACCCGAACACCTAGAATACTGAAATTCTACCAAATATGCAATGAAAACACTCAGAATAATGCAGAATAGCAAACANACCGAGTAATATCAGTTGTTGACAAGGCATAACCAGTTGCTGAAAAGGCTTGACAAGTTGCCATTAAAGCATAGTAATGTGCATATAATGCATAGAAGGTTGTGACGACATGTGTTGACCTAGCAAATGTATAACCTCAAGTAGGTTTTAGCGAAGTGATGCGACTAGATAGATGATAAGAACCTATGTGGTGACTATATTCACTATCAATTAGATAAACCAAAAGGAAATTTTCTAATGAAGTTGTGATGATATATCTTAACTTAGTAAATCAAAAGGTATAATCTCAAGTAGGTTGCAGCTATATATTACAACTAGATAAAATAAAATATCTTACGCAAACCACAAATAAGTTACAACGATATATGGTGCAAGTTGTTTTGAAAAAGAAACATAAGTTGTTAAAATAACCCAATGGCACCGCCGAGTTTAAAAGTTGGATGCTTTTATAAAAGCAGAGTATCGTAGCGACGAATAAGTATTAGAAGGTAGTAGAAAAAAAATCAAAGCAAGTCATAAATAATAACCTCCCTAAGCAGCCAACTTCTCTACAAGAAAAAACAAAGCTCTCGATAAATAAAAAGGAAAATGACAAACTATAAGGTGTGTGCCCACATACTTGGTGACTTTCCAGCAGAGAGTACTATGGATGGTACCAAATATTAATATTATCAACTTCCCACTTAACAACTTCCCATCTTTCTATCTTGTACGAAAGGTACTCTCTCTCCGTTCATCTACTTCCCATCTTTTTCTTTTTGGTGAAAAAATATTTCCCTCATATATTAACTTCCCATTTTCTTTTGGGAAGCTCTTTTTTCTATTTATCAACTCCCATTTATGTTGGGAAGTACCTTCTCTTACAATGGAAAGTTATTTTGGAAAGTACATTTCCCTCTTCCTTTATAACCAACCTCTCCTTTTATTTGAAAAAGTATTTTTAACAACTATAAGTTTCTAATTTCTTTTTCATTTATCTATTTATTAACTTTCCATTGGGAAGTACTTTTTCTTTTTTATCAACTTCCCATTTATCTTGGGAAGTATTTTTTTTTTAAATATCAACTTCAACAAATTGTAAAAGTAAAAGATTTGTTCTATCTACTTCTTATTCTTGTAAGTTGTTAACTAAAAAACAACATATGTTCGGTATGTCCGATCGAAAAGAATTAACATTTGTAAATTGAATACTACTCTCCAAATTCTAAATAAGAAAATAGAGAGTGGGAGCAAGTTGTTGGGTGAAATAAATTCATCTATCAATGATTTTCCGACAATTGTCCAAACACTTGGAAGTTCCTAACAAGGCGTAGGAAGTTGTTTACAAAGCATAACTAGTTGCCTACGAGGCATGAATGTTCATTAACATGAACTAGACTATGGTCGGAATCTATTTAGAAACTATCCGAAAGTTCTTTAGAACGAGTGGGCAGTTGATAGTTGACGAAAGCCCAAACCGTTTAAAATGTTAAGTCGGTTCCGATAGATATATCTTCCAACTAATAAAAAGATTAATGTAAATCTATATCCCGAAAAATAAGGAAGTTGTTAAAAAATCTTCCCAATCCGAAAAGGATTAGGTTGAACATTCCTATAAATAGGGAAGCTCCCTAATTGAGAGAGGAAGAAGAGAAAACCCCTAAAAGCTACTTGGTATTGACCTCCTACAAAGAACGATCAAGTCTAGAACGAACCAACAACCTACGAAAACTTGATTCTCAAGCGATCAACGTTCAGAAGTTAATAAAGGTCCTTAGACAGTCGTTGATTTTTGATTTATTGGGTCGATTGTAATCTTTATTCATTGATCAATAAAGAAACTCATTCGTTCGCCATTCCGTAGAACTATCTCATTAAAAACCGGTTAAATTTTCCCAAAACATAAGTTAAAATAAAATTTGTATCACAGATTTAAATTCAAGCTAAATAATATATTTTTTAAAAATACAAACAATAATATTTTTATATAAATATTTTTTTATTAAATTAAGCCGCCCAAGGAATGGCATCATCTAGTGTATGTAAATAACAAATGTAACTATATATCTGTTTGAAAATACTGTATATTTTATATTAAATAAAGAAACAATCTTAAGAAGAAAATAACCTACAATATCTTTGTGACAAATATAAAAGTATGAGTAAATTACTTCTGGTGCCATAATTTATCAAAAAATAATCAAAAATGCCATAATGACTATCTATTACGTGTCATGCCATATTCATCTCTCCTTTCCATATTAGAAAACAAATATAATTTCATCCAATTCCTTTATTATTCCCAATCTTTCACTTTCCCCAATCTTTCTCCTCTCTCTCTCTCTCTCTCTCCACTCTCCATTTCTTTTCTTTTTTCTCTCTCCATCAATCTTCATTATCTCCATTATAATTTCATCTCCATTTTTCTTTGATTCTTCTTTGATAATTTTTTGATAAATTATGGCACCTAAGGAGTTGGATGAGAAATCTAAAGCACCAGAAGATAAAGCAACGGTGCCAGCCACCGTAACCACTGAGAAAGCTTTCGGTGCTGAGGAAGATGGAACCAAAACAGTGGAAGCAATCTAAGAATCAATCGTCTCCGTAACTCATCCGGAATCCGCCGCACCGGTGGTAGTAGAGCCTGAGCCTATAGTTGTGGAGCCAGAAGAAGTCTCGATCTACGGAGTCCCTCTCCTCCAAGACGAGAGATCCGATGTGATCTTCTTGAAATTCCTCTGTGCTAGAGACTTCAAGGTGAAAGAAGCCTTAACGATGCTTAAAAACACAGTCCAATGGCGCAAGGAAAACAAAATCGACGAGCTTATCAAATCCGAAACCGGAGAAGAAGCGAGCGAGTTCGAGAAAATGGTCTTCGCTCACGACATATGACAAGTTTAAATATAGGGATATTTGTAAAAATGTCAACCTCCACACTGATGTCGGACAAGACGAGTGCGACGACTGACAAGACGAGGGCGACGGCTGACAAGACGAGTGCGACGGCTGACAAAACGAGTGCGATGGTGGACAAGACGAGTCGACGATGGAAAAGACGAGTCGACGGCGGACAAGACACGTGTGATGATAGTGGACCACAATGGAATATACAACAATTGATGCGAGATCGAGTGGACAACAAACGGTTGGACATGGTGAACATGGTCGATTTCTACCACTTGATTCTTCTTCATAGTTTATAGTTTGTCTACAAGTGGAGAAAAGTTTTTTCTAGTAAACTTGTCTATAATATGTTTTTTCCTGTAAACATGTAAATATGGACAACATTAGATGTATAGAAACATGTTTTTTGTCTCATGAGTTTTTGCTCATTACAAAAACGTCCATCTATTAATTCGTCAATCATAACAACATACAATTAATTCGTCCACCACCGAATCTTTTTCATTCTCAAATTGTTGATTTATTCTATCTTTTTAAACAAAAAAAAGAAGAAAAAAATGACAAAAAAATATAAATTAATATGACATGTGACATGATGTTAGGACCACAACTAAAATTGTGACATGATGTTGGGACCCACAACAAGCAAAGCCAAATGTCATTATGCCACAACATTTTGGCATTTGAAGAAACAAATGGTTCAGCCTTAATTGGTAGAGCATAGATGAGAGCATTATGCTTCATGCTCATCCAATCACATGTACTTGAAAAAGCATTTAGGTGAGCATTTAGCATATACTAATGCTCCTCACCTCTATGCTTTCATATATATCATTTCCTAGAGCATTGAGCATTAAAATATCATAAAACTATTAAAATCAAAATTTAAAATTATTTTATCTGTTAAAAACCTCAAAAATATTTAAATTCTTTATAAATTACTACTTAAAATTATGTTTTTATTATATTTTTAAACTTATAAAATAATCATTTTAATATCATAATAAAACAATATTATTCTAATTTTTAATTCATGTTTTAAAAATATATTTTAAATTACTATTTATTATAAATTTATTTTTTCATTTTATAAAATTTTAAGATAAATAATTATATATATGGAAAATTTATGAAATAAAATTATATAAAATTGTTTTTTATTTTTATTATAATAAAAGTTATTGTACTAATTTTATATTATCACATTCTGCTCTACCAATCAGTAAATTATGCCTATTAAACAAAAGCATACAGCTTCTGCAGCATACTGCTTATGCTGCATACAACTTCTGTTTTGGTATAAGCATTTCCAATCGGGGCCTTATTATGGCATTTGGCAAAACTTTTCCAAAATTTATGGCATTTTTGGCAAATGTCCCTAAAAGTATTGCTTTGCGTTTCTTCTGCGCCAAGTTAAAGGGGCTTAAATTTCATCTTTGTCACCTCAATACCTTTGTTTACTCCAACATCACCAATGGTACGCGATCTGCCTACACGCACATTTATTCCATTCAAACCCAAGTTCTCCTCGACCTTTCGGCCAGCAACGTCACTCTTAAGGCTACCGCAGCTAAAGAATGGTGTGCTCTGGCATTTCCAGAGGAGCAATTCTATTAACAATAATCTCGCATTGCTTGGTTTAAACATGGTGATCACAACACTCGTTACTTTCACCGTATTGTAGCCACCATTAAGATGCTCACACTTCCTACTGGTGATGTGTTAACTGATCTGCCTTCAATCAAAGACGCGATTATTTCCTATTTCAAAACTTTTTCCGGTCATTTGACCATGTTACACCTATCACGCATTCGTCCTTCCCACAGCTTCTCTGTTATCGCCTACTTGCAAATTTATCTGAAGTTATGACTGCGCCAGTCTTGGCTACATAAATTCAAGCAACCTTGTTCCCTATTCCTTCTAATAAAGCTCGAGGGTCATGATGGTTATTCATCGGAATTCTACAAAGTAGCTTGGTCAGTTATTGGTGCAGATTTTTGTCGTAGCGGTACAGTTTTTATTCCTTTACGGTTTTTTTCCTGGAGGTGTTAATGCTACACTTGTACCCTTAATCCCAAAGGGTGACAACCCGCAGTCTATGAAAACTACCGTTCTCTCTCCTGTTGCAACATCCTCTACGCGTTACGCGTTTGTTGCTTGGTTTGTTATTCATGAAAGGTTATCTACCAGAGCTAGGATGCGTACCTAGGGTCTCAATCAAGCTTTCACTCTGGGTGGGCAATGGGACGAGATTCGCGATCATATATTATTTTCTTGCCCTTACTCATCCACTGTCTGGCTGGATCTGATGAGTTGCATGTTACCTCGATTGATAATGTTGGATTGGTGCTCTACACTCACTCTTGCGCTGTCGTACCCTGGACAATATCCTACTTTGAGTATGTTTTCAAACGACAATCCATCATACATGAAAGGAGATGAATGTACGTCGATGTGGTCATGTAACTCGGTCAGCATACACGCTGCTGCGTTCACCCATCTCTTGTACCATTGCTCACCACGATACTAATCTTTCCTACCCGCCAGCTTCACCGTTACATGACCTTACACACCGATGAAGCCATGTTCGCCAACTTTAAGCATCATATGTCTTGCTCTCCCCTTCTTAGACACTACTAATTCTCATTTTTTGTGTATGAGTTGTACTATTTTTCCTGATTCTAGTTTTGTTCCATTATATTTTTTTAGAATCAGAGTTTAACAAAGCAATCCTACACTAAAACACTTTCTGTTATTCTTTTTTCAAATTCAAATTGCTCAGTTGTGACCTTCTCTTTTCATTAATAAATTTAACATTCAATTAATATATATATATATATATATATATATTAAGATATTATCTGTTAATTCATAATTACACAACATCTTTGCAACACAAGTTAGTTTATCATTCTTTTTTAATGAATTGGTTGTGGTTTACGGAATTCTATGTAAAGTGGATTCACCATTTTAGTCTAGGCCATGAATTGAGAATCACCATAGACAAATTATCAATTTATTTTATTTAGTAGTCAAAGATAGTGTCACAATATCATTCACCTTAGAATAATTAAGAATATGGACCTTAATTCTTTTTAATATAACAAAAATGGTTATTTTATTGTTTTTGTTAAACAAATGTTAATCTTCACTAATAATAACACGAGCGAGATTCGTAAACTAATCCAAAGCTCGCATGCACTCCATTACCATTAAATATGGTATCAGTGTCCTAAAGTTTTATTATTATAATCAGATGTCGTAAAATGAACGTGATACATGTGAAAGTATGACGTCAGTGTCATATTTTCATCTCGTTGCTGCGAACATTCGTCGTCGTTTTTGCCCCAAAGACATCAATACCTATCGAAACCCTATGGATATAAATAGAAAGTGAACCCATTCATGAGTTCCATACAAACCACCTGAGAAGAGAAGAAGAAAGCAAGGAGATCTAATGGTTAGGCAAGAGGAAGTGAAGCTGCTTGGGATATGGGCGAGCCCTTACAGCCGTCGGATCGAGATGGCTCTCAAACTCAAAGGCGTACCGTACGACTACGTGGAGGAAGATTTAGAGAACAAGAGCTCTTTGCTTCTTGCTCTTAGTCCTATTCACAAGAAGGTTCCTGTTCTTGTTCACAATGGTAAAACCATTATAGAGTCTCATGTGATTCTTGAGTACATTGATGAGACTTGGAAACACAATCCCATTCTTCCTCAAGATCCTTTTGATAGATCTATGGCTCGAATCTTTGCTAAACTCGTTGATGACCAGGTACGTTTTTAAAAATATATAACTTTACAAATCAATACCACTTATGTTGTTTGTTAATAGTCCTTACTAAAACGTTATTAATTAACACGCTATTAACGATATGATATGTAGATTGCAAATGTGGGGTTTGTCTCAATGGTAAAAACAGAGAAGGGAAGAGAGGTTCTGATAGAGAAGACAAGAGAACTGATAAAATGTCTTGAAAAAGAACTTGCCGGAAAAGATTACTTCGGAGGGAAGACAGTAGGATACTTGGACTTTGTAGCCGGAAGTATGATTCCGTTTTGTCTAGAGAGGGGTTGGGAAGGTATGGGAGTTGATATGATTACAGAGACTAAGTTTCCAGAATACAACAAATGGGTCAAGAAGCTAAAAGAGGTTGAGATTATTGTGGATTGTATTCCTTCAAGAGAGAAACATATTGAACACATGAAGAAAATGGGAGACAAAATCAGATCATCGGCTTAATGAGAAAAACAAACGTTGATCCAATGTTTTAATTTACTACTATCATGTTTCAGTCTTTGTTTGCTCATCTTTTTATAATCCAGACTATATTTTTAACACAACTTTAATGCTAAATTATAACTCAACACTGTGCTAGCCTCGGCCTGGAGCTTCCAAAAATGGACTGGCGTTCTTTACTGCACCAAGCATCACCACCGAATCTAGGACCAGCTCCCCAACGGTCTACTCCTTTAGTAGGAAACTCAGCTTTTTCTCTGCCACTGGTTTGACGTTTAAACCTAGGAACATACTTAGCTTTTTCTCTTTTACCTTCAGCTCTCTCTCTCTCTCTCTCTCTCTTTGTCTCCGCTTTTCAGCCAATTTATCTAGCTTAGCTTTGCGTTTCTCACTGATACAATCAAGCTACCAATTCATTCAATACCAAGAATCAATGTTCAATTACAAACAAAGATTCTTACTCAAATGTAAAGAGAAATCTTCAATGAATCTCTAAAACAATCTCAGCTCGAGCAAAGAGAATTACAGAACTAAAATTGAGAGAAAATGAACAATTGAATCAAGCTAAACTTCCAAAATGACTCGAGCTTCTCATATACGCTCTTTTTCTCAACCGTTGCTCTATTTTTTCTGTTAAAAGTCTTTATAACCGACTTTAACAGATTCTTCCATCTTCAAATCGCAACCCACCACATGTCACTTATTTATCTACATCAAATCCTCCCCTTCTAAAGAACCTTGTCCTCAAGGTTCCTCAAAACCTGGATACTTCTTCAAGAGATCGAAGTACCACTCCCAAGTAGCATCATCAATACCTTTATGTTGCTATTTAACCAACACTTGAGTGGCTACTCTTCCTTGTCTCTTGACAATGCGTCTTTCGAAGATTCTTTCAAGTACCAACTGCTCAGTATCAAAATGTACAGAAGGTAATTTAGTTGATAATCCCACTGGACTAACAGCTTCCTTCAATTGAGAGACATGGAACACCGGATGGATTGAAGAAGAAGAGGGCAGAGCTAACTTGTAAGCCACCTTACCACACCTATCAATCACTTTGTAAGGACCATAATATCTTGGTGCAAGCTTCTTATTAGACCTCACAACTACTGAAGATTTCCTGTAAGGTTGTAGTTTGACATAGACCATATTACCAATGACAAAGGCTCTATCTGAACGGTGAGAATCAGCCAATTGCTTCATCCTATGCTGAGCTCTCATCAAATAAAACTTCAGTATCAAGATCATATCCTCCCTTTCTTGTAAGCTACGAGCTACTGCAGGCACTGCAGATTCCCCTGGAAGATAAGGTAAATGCTGAGGAGGAGCCTGACCATACACAGCTTCAAAAGGAGTCATTTTTGTTGCAGAATGATTGTGTTGTACCAATATTCAGCCAAGGAAAGCCACTTAGACCACAATTTTGGTTTGTCGTTACACATACACCTTAAGTATGTTTCCAAACAGCGATTAACCACCTCAGTCTGGCCATCACTCTGAGGATGGTAAGCACTGGAATATTGCAGAGAAGTTCCTTATAAGGCAAACATCTCCTTCCAAAATTCACTCATAAAGATTGCATCTCTGTCACTGACTATAGACTTAGGGAATCCATGAAGTTTAAAAACGTTATCCAAGTAAACTTAAGCCACCATTGATGAAGAATACGGATGAGATAGAGATATAAAGTGAGCTGCCTTACTTAATCTGTCCACTAGCAAAAATATCACTGATTTCCCTGCAGATAGTGGAAGTCCTTCAATAAAGTCCATTGAGACTTCAAACCATACAGTCTCTGGAATAGCCAAAGGTTGAAGAAGGCTAGGATATGTTGCATTATCATACTTACAACACTGGCACACATCACAGCTTCTGATGTAAGACTGTATGTTTTTGCTTAAACATTTCCAGTAAAAAAGCCTTTTAACTCTTTGAACCCTGACATCTCTACCAGAATGACCACCCACACCAGAACAGTGTAGCCATTGCAAAATATCATTTCTCAACTGAATATCTTTGGGAACCACTATATTTGACTTTCTTCAAAGTACATTCTGCACCCAAGAGTAGTGTTTCTTTCCCAATTGGTTCTGCTTCAACAAGTCAATAATATTCGGAATCTGAAGACCAATAATGTAATTATTCTGAATACGAGTCATCAAATCACAATCAAGAACTGACATTGCCATATGCAAAACTTCTGCACCTTCCACTCTTGATAATGCATCAGCTCCTTGGTTGTCTTTGCCTTGTTTATACAGTATTTCATAGTCAAATTCCAACAATTTGGATAACCATTGTTGTTGAATAGGTGTGTTGAGACGTTGTTCTAGCAGATACTTCAAGCTCCTTTGATCAGTCTTAATTATAAAATGACCAGTGAGTAAGTAATGTCTCCATTTCTGTACAGCAAAAAATACAGCTAGTAGCTCTTTTTCATAGATGGAAAGATGTAATTGTCTACCCTTTAAGTGTCTACTGATGTATGCTAAATGATTACCATCTTGCATCAAGACAGCCCCTATACCTTGCCCACACGCGTCAGTTTCAACAACAAAAGGCTTATCAAATAATGGCAAAGCCAAAACAGGAGCTGTGCAAAGATCTTGCTTGAGAGTTTCAAAACTGTTTTGAGCTATTGCAAACCATTCAAAGGAGTCTTTCTTTGTTAAATCAGTCAAGGGTCTTGCAATTGATCCATAATTTCTTACAAATCTGCGATAATATCCTGTCAAACCAAGAAATCCTCTTAACTGCTTAACATTTTTGGGTATAGGCCATTGAGATACAGCTGTGAGTTTAGCAGGATCAATAGAAACTCCCTCAGCTTCAATGAAATGTCCAAGATACTCAACTTTTGACACTGCAAAAGCACACTTACTTCTTGTTGCATATAACTGATGTTGCTTCATCAAAGGAAACACCTTCTCCAAATGCAAAACATGTGTTTGTACTGAATTACTATAGATAATTATGTCATCAAAGAAAATCATAACACACTTCCTCAGTAATTCCTTGAAGACTGAATTCATGAGACTTTGAAATGTTGTTGGTGCATTTGTAAGGCCAAAAGGCATGACTAAGTATTCATAATGACCATTGTGGGTTTTGAAGGCTGTTTTGTGTATATCTTCATTCTCCATACGTACCTGATAATAATCAGCCCTTAAGTCAATCTTAGAGTAGATGATTGACCCCCTAACTCATCCATTAAATCTTCAATTAAAGGAATTGGGAATCTATCATTCACTGTAATGTTGTTCAAACCTCTGTAATCAACACATAACCTCCATGTGCCATCCTTCTTCTTTACTAATACAACAGGAGATGCATAAGCACTACCACTGGCTTGAATTATTCCATTAACCAACATTTCTTGAACAATTTTTTCTATTTCATTCTTCTAGTTACACAGCATATCTGTAAGGTCTTTCGTTGACAGGATTAGAGTCTTCCAAAAGCTTGATTTTATGATTATGGTGTGGTCTGAAAGGAGGTAAGGATGTAGGCTCTTCAAATATATCACAATATGTAACCAACAACTCTTCAATCTCTGGATACTTGACAGTAGAAGGCTGCAACTTTTCCATTGATAAAAGCTATGAACTACCAGAATAAACTTCCATTGTATAAATTGTAGCCATCTGACTCTTTTCTTCTTGTAATTTGTTGAATTTAATAGCCTTTATTCTCTAATTGAACCTTGCTTAAGTTCGTGTAACACCACTCTTTGATTATCCATTTTGAATTGCATTTCCAGCTTCTTAAAGTCCCATGTGATAGGGCCAAGTGTTTGTAACCATTGAATTTTCAGTACCATATCACAACCACCCAGAGGTAAAACCATACAATCAGCCTTAAAAAATGATTTTGAAAAGACGATTGAAACTGTTGAATTAGTCCTTGAACTGCTAGTGTACTACCCCCAGCCACTGAAACTTTAGTTGATCCTGCATAATCAATGACGCAGTCTAACTTTGCACTTATCTTCTGAGCAATGAAGTTGTGTGTTGACCCTGGATCAATTAAGATGAATAAAAATCTTTTCCCATGAAACCCTCTTACTCTCATTGTCATATAATCTGTAGTACCATACATGGCATTCACATATATTTTTGCAATTTCACCATGTTCTGAATTCACATATTCTTCACTTTCATTTGAAATTTCTGATCTCACATCAGTTTCCATCATTGACAATTGTTTCTTCTTATGAGTAAGGTAGTGTTCAGGTGTGAATTTCTCATCACATTGGAAACATAATCCTTTGGCTCTTCTTTCACTTATCTGAGCTAGAGTCCAATTCTTTCTTGTTTGATGTGTAACCACTTTCTCCTTTGAATAATTGTCTTGTTTTGTTGGTGCAAATGTATTGTATCGTTTAGATTGATTCCAATTGGAGTTATTGGATTTTTTTGGATGAGCTTGTTCATAAAGTCTGCCTAATATCAATCATTGTTTTACATATTGTGGTTGAAACATCCTTATGTGCATTTGAGTATCCATACGCAAACAAGCAAGATATGCACTAACCAAATAGTGTTTAGGTAAGTTTAACTTTGTACGTATGAGTTCAAACTTCCCATGGTACTCAACAATTCCATTAGTCTCCTGTAATTGCTTCAATTCTACAATTGGATCATCTAGTACCTCCTCAAATCTTTCCCTTAACCAAATTTTGTAAGTGTACCAATCCCGAGTTGCCATAACACCACTTTCAGATTGTACTAAAGATTGATGCCAAGATGATGCATCATCATCAAAATGGATAGAGGCAATGCTGATTTTCATTGATTCAAGCATTCTGTCAATTATAAAGAACTGCTTTACCTTAAACAACCATTCCTTGAGTCTATCTCCATTAAATCTAGGAAAGTCCATCTTAGCTAACCTAGTAATGGCAGAATAGTGAGAGTTAGTACCATTTCGATTTTGGTGAACTGAATCAGAGTTGTTGTTGTAATTTGGAGCTGAATCACTAGCGCCATTCATGGTTTCTCCAAACACTCGAATCGCAACAAATACTTCTGCAGTATTCTTCTCCATACTTTCATCTACCGCTGCGAATCTTTTCTCCATTTTCTCATCAATGCTTGTAAATTTCCTTTCCAATTGTTCATCAGCTTATGCGAATTGAGTTTCCATTTTCGCATCTACTTTAGCGTGAACTTCTGTTATTGCTTTTGACAGAATACGTTCCTTTGCATCCAAATTTTCCTCCTGATCACGATTTGAGATCTCCTTTCTTGATGTTTGAAAACGAGTTTCTGCCATAGCTGAAAAAAAATTCAGAGGATCGTGAGACAACGGATAGCTTTGATACAATCAAGCTACCAATTCATTCAATACCAAGAATCAATGTTCAATTACAAACAAAGATTCTTACTCAAATGTTAAGAGAAATCTTCAAGGAATCTCTAAAACAATCTGAGCTCGAGAAAAGATAATTACATAACTAAAATTGAGAGAAAATGAACAACTGAATCAAGCTAAACTTCCAAAATGACTCGAGCTTCTCATATACGCTCTGTTTCTCGACCGTTGCTCTGTTTTTTCTGTTAAAAGTCGTTATAACTTACTTTAACAAATTCTTCCATCTTCAAATCGCAACCTTCCACGTGTCACTTATTTATCTACATCACTCACCTTCTTCACGTCTTCGAGCTTCCTCTTCTTCATGTAGCTTTGTTATCCTTTCATCTTCACATGTCAAATAATATATATTCTTCCTCTTAATATCTCTATCTTGCTTCTTGCTAAGACGACATGGCCCTCGTAAAAGAGTCGAATCGTAACTTTAAGAACATTAAAACAAAAAGTCAACTCTATTTCAATAAAATATTTTAAATAACCAAAGTCTTTAACCAACTGAAAATCCGGTTAACAATCAAATTGAATAAAATGAAATAACCGAAATCTTAAATATGAAAGACAAACTAAAAATCTCCAAATCCAACAGTACTCAGATTTAGACTTTACCACTTGTAGGCTCTACGAAGGGCAATGATCCTTTCACCTCGCAAATGATTACTCACAGAAAACGTCTGTTAGCGCACCAGTACGATGCCCTTACAAACTTCCCCTCGCGTCTAAGGTATCATGACCGACTAGTAAGCTAATCAACCTAACCATTAGTTGAGTCATCTCACAACACCAGAAGGTCATTCCATTCCTGGAACTAGATGCATTGCATCTATGTTATCGGACGCCATGGTATCCACCTGTTACCAGATGATCTGAAATGCTACACAACATAGAGAGTTTGGTTCCATTCCGATCTATATGCACAACATCTTACTCTTATGTCACGGTTGCCACTCTTACGATGTTTCAAGCTCGTTGTCAAACAACACACAGTAGCACTCAATATGGTTAAACAATATCCAATTTACATCTATATCCTCTCGTATATTCATTGTCTTACATGATACTCACAAAGTAGTCAACCAGATATACAAGCTGCGAGATTTAACCAAAGACTAACATAGATGAAAGAACTAGGGTAGGAGAATGAGAGTTTTTAGACATGTCCCTCACCTTAGATTTGGTTTACAGGTGGAAAAGAATAAACAAAAAGAATGGATTCTTAATCCCTAAAGAGATGGAAAAGAGACAGATTAATAGCTCATGGTTTGATGACGCGTTTCCCATAAAGACGAGCTCCAAAATGCTATTTCCTTCTATAGAAAGCTAAGTACAAGATTCTAGTATGATCATGTGAATTATCAAACCAATCCAAATCCTTTAGGCGATCTAAACAACTCATAAACTACAAACTTGTAGATCTAGAAATTTTATAGAACTGATGACACTTAGAAATCGATGAATAACTTTATAACTAACCGTTTACTAGTTTATCCCACCGTTCAGAATGAAGAACTATGTGTCCTCTACGTCTTCACCAATTTTCATGCCGATCATATAAGATTTAGCCATCCAAACATGCGTTCTCCTCTGACTGGTTGCGGATCCGCTCTACGCAGACACCTCTCGGTAAAACATGCATAACTCTAAAAATACAACTGGAAATGATGAAAATATTTCCCTAGAAGAAAGGATATATAGTTACCTAGAAAGTTTCGTGACAATCCATGGTCGTTTACCCATCCGTATCTGACTTTTCCTTACACTAAACGAATTTGTTTCTGCATGAGACTGCAACAGCTTCTTTCTCTGTTGATGGTTGACGGCTACGGGAAGCTAAACTCAGCGATGGATTCTATAACCCTCTCTATGGATGCCTCATCTCTCTTTCAAGTGTTGAAGTGTCCAACTTCGATGACAAATCTAAATGCATCCCTAATGCAATGGAAATATCGAACGACTCGAAGATTCTCCTAGGAGAGCTCCACTGCTTAACTTCAATGAAGAGTAACGACCTTTCTTCCAAAAGAATTCATTGTCCCATCCCATTTACATTCTTGGAATCAATCTAACTTGAACGTGCATTGGCACTTACCACTCGTGCTTATGTATGGTTTGATGTTATTAGTTGGATACTTATAAAACTTCCCAAAGGTCGCACCTACGATCCTTTAGTAGGAAACCATTGAGCTTACACGCGATGTCGTTCCTTCTAAAACTTTTTACTCTTTGTAGAATGAGATTTTGTCCTTAAACCCCAAGGTCATTACCATTCCTTTTGCCTTAGACCAAATCCAACGATGTGGTTAGCTGACCTTTAATGATTATCGTTCCATTGGTACGTACCGTTCTATTGATACTCCTTCTTAGTTTTTCTTATCCAGTGACATGGAGATATCCGACTTATGCTTCCTTTGCAGTCTCGTCATGCATATCCTTCTTATTCATATGTGTCCTTTGATCAGTTCATTTATGATCCACCGCATAAAAATTTTATATCCCACAATGCTTCTGTTGTGCTTCTATGATGACTTCCACCCTTTTATCTCATGATAGGCTTTATGCCACAGAGTTTTCCTAATACTTCCTTTGGTTTGATGCAACCTCTATTTTTTTCTTTCAGAAAAGTGGATGCCAAAAATTGACCATAAAAACAACTAAGACGTCCAAATCATAGCTGTTATTCTCTAGTGCTTAAGCTAAACACTCATCCTTTGAGTATTTTTAAAACTTGAATGAGCGCCTTCAATAATAAACGATTCTTCCCCACGTCATTATGAGATGAAAGCAATTTCCACACAAGTAGAATTTATTGTCTAACTTTGTCCTGAGGCAGAATATCATTTGATATCCCTATAGATTCCTTAGGTTCTTCAAACTCTTTTGTGCACTCTTCACCAGCACACTTACAACAAGGTTCTATTGTTGTAAGTTGATCTCCAATGTGTTTCAGTCCCACAAAGTGGTTTCCTTTCGACATTGCTTAGGTTTCCATCCCAGTAATCATGCGGTAGGTGCTTCCTTTCCTTACACGAAAATTTCACCTTGTCTTTAGATGAATCTCTAGACGTATCCAACGCCTTCTCATACCACTAGGGGTTTCTCCAACATTATTGTCTCCAAAGTAGCTTAATTATCCATCTAAGTTGTCCTTGCTTAGTTGGGCATTGTTGCACTTGATTGATTCTTCATCCTCCCGCTCACGCTTAGAAGAATCGACTATGTCCAATACGTCTGTTTGAATTCTCTTGAACCATAGAGAGAACTTTTCCTTGAGTGACCAACACTTGCCTCTAATTCTCGTAATTTTGAAAAAAGAATCTGGTTAGGCTTTACTCTGAAACCAGAAAAGCATAACGACTATCAAAGACCGAACTCGTTGTGCTGGTTTTTGACTTTTGAAAAACCCCATTTTGTTTTAAGAAAACTCTTTTGAGAAATTCTTTTTTTTTATTTTAAAACTTTTGAAAAAATTTTGGAAACCTTTTACCTCCGGACTGCCTCCCGGGACAGAACCGGTTTGGTAAACCTAGGCTCTGAAACCACTTAAGACGACCCAACCCTCGTAATCGTAACTTTACAAACTTTAAAACAAAAAGTCAAATCTATTACAAGAAAATCTTTTAAATAACCAAGGTCTTTAACCAACCAAAATCCGGTTAAGAATTCAATTGAAAATAAAATGAAATAACTAAAATCTTGAATCTAAAAAGACAAACTAAAAATCCTCAAATCCAGCACTACTCAGATTCAGACTCCGTTAATTCGTTTATGTACACTTGTAAAGAGAAATATAAGGGAAGTAGGGGTAAATAAATTCATGAAGAGAGCTTATTCAATAAAGGGAGATCCAAAAACCCACAATCACTCACAAACTACTATCAATCAACCATGCAAGTCTAGGCCTAAATCAAGGATTTAGTTTCAGACACATAAACCTGGAGCCCACACATACAATATCATACAAGGTCCCTATGCAGCATAAACGGCAGACCCGCCGCATGTAGACTCTACGAAGGAGAATGACCCCTTCACCTCGCAGAGGATTACTCCTAGAAAGCGTCTGCTAGCGCACCAGTATGAGGCCCTTACCAACTTTCCCTTGCGTCTAGGGTATCATGACCGACTAGTAAGCAATTAAAACCTAACCATTAGCTGAGTCATCTCACAATGCCAGAAGGTCATTCCCTTCCTAGAACTAGATACATTGCATCTACATTCCCAGACGCCACGGTATCCATCTGTTACCAGAGGACCCAAAACACCACACAACATAGAGAGTTCGGTTCTATTCCGATCTAGATGCACAACATCTTACTCTTATTTTAGGGTTGCCACCCGTTATGATTATTCAAGCTCGTTGTCAAACAACACACACTAACACTCAACATGCTCTAAAAATATCCAATTTACATTTATATCCGGTTGTATATTCATTGCCTTACATAATACACAAAGTAGTCAACCAGATATACAAGCAAGACTAATATAGATGAGAAAAGTAGGGTATGAGAATGAGAGTTTTTAGACATGTCCCTCACCTTAGCTTTGGTTTAGAGGTAGAAAAGAATAAATTGAAAGAATGCATTCTTAATCATGAAAGAGATGGAAAAGGGAAAGATTCATAACTCTTGGTTTGATGACGCGTTTTCCATAAAGACGAGCTCCAAAATGGTATTTCCTTAGGTGATCTAAACAACTCATAAACTACAAACTCACTGATCTGGAAATTTGACAAAACCACTGACACATAGAAACTGATGAATAACTTTATAGCTAACCGTTAAATAGTCGATCCCAGTGTTCAAAATGAATACCTATGTGTCCTCTAGGTCGCTACCAATTTTCATGTCGATCATATAAAATTTATCCATCCAAACATGCGTTTTTCTCTTATTGGTTGTAGATCCGCTTTGCGCTGACTCCTCTCGGTAAAACAAGCATAACTCTCAAAATACAACTCAAAATTCAACTCAAAATGATGAACTGCTTTCACTAGAAGATAGATAAAAAGGAGATATACTTAAAGTTTCATGACAATTCATGGTCGTTTACCCATCCGTTTTTGATTTTTCCTGACACTAAACGAATATGTTTCTGCATGAGACTGCAACAGCTTCTTCGTCCGTTGATCGTTGACGGCTACGGGAAGCTTCAACTCAGCGACAACTTCTCTAACCCTCTCTATGGCTGCCTCCTTTCTCTTCCAAGCTTCCTTTATATAGAGAGTGAGAAGCCCTAGGTTTAGACGTGAAAAAATGACTCATTTACCTTTAATGAGACTAACAGGTCTATAAATTGGATTTTGCAACCAAAAAAATATGGGTCGGGAATCCGGGTTGGGATGTTACAATTTCTCCCCCTTCCCCCCCCCCCCCCCCCTTNAAAGAATTCATACCTGAATTCAAGAGACTTGGTTCACCTCCACTTAGTTTCTGCACAAGTGCTGAAGTGTCCAATTTCAATCTAAATGCATTCCTAATGTAATGAAAATGTCAAACAACCCGAAGATCCTTCTTTAAAACATCCAGTTGGTTTCCGTCCAAGTGTTAAAGTGTCCACCTAGTTTTGATGCTTTACTTGGGAACATAGCTCTTACTTTGCTCAAAAACTGAGAAAAAAAACCATATGATCTCTTAGTCCCAAATTTCCAAAACTCAAAACACCTTTCATGGCTATGAAATTGTTTTTCACAATATCAACTGATACCGTATCTACCTCCGAGAAGTCGAACAAAGGGACCAACTGAGATAAACTCTTGATTCGTAGTGACTGATAAATCTTAGAAACATGTTGAAGTATCCTCAAAATAGCAAGCGTCTCCAAAGATGAAACGTATTGGGAAAGACAAAGTTGCACTTCTGTTAAAGAAGACAACTTGCATCCAGATTTGGAGATTTTTTTCCAGTAAAAGGTTAACCTGTTGGAACTAAAATTTGAAACAAGTAATATTGACCAATTTTCCAGCGAGTTTTCCAGTGAAAAAGTTCACTGGATTTATCGAATAATGAGTGCATCAGAATCCTTGTAACGAGCCCTATAAAATGGAATATCCACTTGTCAAATTTGAGTAGAATTTGAATGAGCAATGGAAATGAAAAGATAGCAATTTAAACATGCAAATTGTTGACTAATATTGACCAAGTGTTGCTAGCGTAATATATCTCACATTGGTTGTGCAGAAAAATTTTCACTAGTATATATAGTGCACAAGACATATTTAAGATCAATTGGGTTGAGTACACCTTGGTGTATTGGAGAGAGATGGGCTACCCACACGTGCGCGCCACTGCTGCTTACCAACCGGCGCGGGCTGCAAGTCGTTGGGTCTTTGGGAATAGCTCAGGCCCAGGCCCATCAAGAAGTATTCTTTTTGGAGAAAATTTATATGGATTTTTTAGCCCAAAAATCTTTTTATTTTAGGTTCGATTTATTAAAAATTAAACCGGACCAGAACCTAAACCGAAATTGATTTCGGTATAACAATCTCTCCCAACTCGCGCGTTTGAACGGGTCTAAACGGCTCCCAAATTTTTCGCCTCGATTCGCTCCACAAATCTCGGGCGCGATCCTGCGCGGTCCTCAACTGCTTGGCTTGCGCTCCAACCTCGGCTTTCCTATAAATTTCGACCTTGTCTCATTCATTTTTCACTTTTTCCACTCATAAAAAGTTCCATCAATCTCTCTCGTCTTCTCTCTCTCTAAACAGTAAATCATCACCGAGATTATATCGTAGAACATAGAGTTCTTAGACTCCGTAATCGAGTGTTACGATTCGGTTTCCAAGCGGTTATATCCTGAGATTCTTGAATCGCACATAACTATCACACTACGTGAAATTTTTAGAATTAAAGAAAAAGATCATCATCTCGACTCCGCTTCATAATTCGATTCCCTTGCGTTTTCAGTTGTATTCTCTTAATCCGGTTTTTGACGTCTTATACCCTTGGGGCCGAGATTTAGTGGATGGAATTCATTTTCCAAAACATGGAATAGATCTTTGACTTTTTGAGAAGCAGAGTTCAAGATTGAAACTTATGAGATTGGCCTCCTCAAATTGCCTTCTTTTTCCTTCTCAAAAGGTGGAACAGATAATGTAGCCAACACAACAGATGATGCTATTACCTGATGATAGTTTTGGCTTAAGTTTTTCTGGAGAGTAAACAGCTTGAAAGATGGCTAGAAGAAATCAAGAAGATCTCAGTCAATTTGGAATAATAAATCATCAATAAAGATGATTTGGGCGTTTTTTTTAATCATGTACATTAATCCATATATATATCTTCAACAGAACAAAACGGTTCTTGCCAAAGTCCAAGCTATGTGGCAACTTTCAGCTGATCATATCTTGTATCTACATAAAGTTGTAAACTCTCAGGTACCCTTTGGTCTGGGTTCTCTAAGTGATGTCTAATAATTTCACAAAGCTTCTCTTGTACTGCTTGCAGAACTGGAACGCTTTTTGTGTTGTGATTACATAGAGTGCTTCCAACTTCAGAGTTATTTCGCAATATCTCAAGAACTGTTCTGTAAGTCTCTCAACAAACCACGGATTGATCAACTTAAGGTCATCGACATCAAGAGCCTGCTCGGCGAACTCACATTCACTTGTTGGCAGACAATACGGTATTGGATTCATCCATCCTTCGCAAACCGACCCTTCTTCAAGTCTACACAAAGATCCACATATTTCAACATAATCTTTCAAGTGGTTTCTACCAAGCTCTGTATCTCTTGGAGGTAATGAGACCATCAAGTGCCTGGACCCTGGAGGGCATCTTGTTTCTGTCCAACGTTGATCAATTTAACAGCACGCTTTAATGCATTGCAAGACACTGGTAAAAGAGACAGGTAGGCAAGCTATCTTATTATATAAAACGAAATGTATCAAAATTATAATTCCTCGTATTGTGATATGTGTCAGATTTAAGTCAGACTATGACACATGTCAAATACGCTAGAAAATTATCATATTTTGGGAAAATCGCATAAAAAACCTCTAGAGTGTCACTTTCTAGCACTTTTAACCTTGGTACTCAAGCACTAGCACTTCAAACC
>OVBE01005922.1:0-15101 GCA_900406425.1 Iberis pinnata
AATATCCGATACAACCGAAATATATATACAAAAACGAAAAAATCCTCGTCAAAATACAGGTTTCCACACAACACCTGGTATGATGCGTTTGACGGTAGAGTTGCCTACGTAAGGTGAAGCCTGAGTAGCTGCCTATGAAGGGACTCTCTTTCCCAGTAATGCACCCGGTTCCACAACATTGAGAGCCTTCTCCAAAACATCCAGTGTTTTCCCCAAAACATCCATTCTCCTCTTCTCAGACTCGTCATATGAACTAGGTGGTGCCATTTTAAAGTTATCCTATGCAACCCTCTCTGTAACATCTACAACAAAATCAGAGTCAGTTGTGTTTTGTTTTCCAACTTTCTTTGGATTATTGTTCTTCTTTTGCCTCCCATACACCTTTTTCTTCGTAACCTTCCTTTCCGCCTCTTTGTTGTTCCTCGTTTCCACACCAGGTGTTACCTCCGTAGGCACTGCATCTACCTTTTTTGTAGAAGGGGATCATTTGCCAGTTGTCTTTCTCTTCGTTTCCAACTTCCGAAAAGGAAAAATATCCTCACATTTCTCTGGATACGCCATCCAAGACTGCTCAGAAAATAAAATCTCATGTTAATAACAATAAACATATGAGATTTATTTTGAAAAGGCATATCACACTAACGGCGTCTCAGCATCCACATCCAAATCTACTGGTTGAGTATACCTTCCTTTTCCCTCCTTCAACATCCGCACATCACCTTCTACTGCGTCAATCTTGCCTTCCAAAATGGTGAACCGATTGTTCATAGTTGCTTCCATCTTTCCCACTAATGTGGCTAGCGACTGCACCAACTCCATCACTGCCTCGTCACCACTAACCTTCGAAGGACCTTCTTCAATTTGTTCTCTAACCTTCTCTGCTTTTTTATTTTTTTACTCTCCTTAAATTTCCTCTTTTTTTCTCCTTCCTCAACCAACACAATCTGAGATTGATTAATTTAAAAAGACCATTGGTTCAGTCAACTTATCAAGCCTAGGATCATCTTGAAGATGATTGTCATACCAAATAGGGTACATTTTCTCCACAGAGACTGGGATCATATGTCTGACACGAACCTACCAAATACCAAATAAATAATGCATGGTAATCCAGCATCATACTAAATAAAACAAGATATCTACGAAAATAATAATGCAATACAAAAATAAAACTGCAATAGAAGAAATCAAGAATATAAAATAAAACTGCAACATAAAATAAAACTGCAATATAAAATAAAACTACAATCTAAAATAAACTGCAATAACAACAAATTCTTCAATGGAAATACCTCTTTATGATTCTGTATTTCATCAACAATGAAGTAAGCAAACTTAAACTGTTTATGAGAACCCTGCCAATGGAGAAGAGATGGCCTAAACAGGGAACTGAATCAAACACCCATATGTAAAATGCATGAATCAAACCTTGAACGGAATCTACCAAATAGGTGAAAGCTTCTCTGCCCCAGGGATACTTGTCAAAATTATCTTGATCAATGACTCTCTTCGCAAGCGTAAATGGAATCCTTGAACCTGCATGAATGCCAAAAATGAAAACATGTATACAACATAACCTACACAACATCATCCTTTCCCGAAGATCCCATTTCCCAGGTTTTACACGTTATATTATCATATCTAACTCATCAAGTGTTGGAGCTTCCCCATCTGCTTTTCCCATTTTTCCCCAAAAAGTATGATGATCAATATCACATATGTCTGATGGGTCACATGGCTCACAATTAAGGCTCGTTATCTCTGCAAACTTGTTGAGAGAAAACCTTAGTGGCCTACTATTAATTTTAGACCATATCTCATGTGTATTGTTGACAAATAACTGATGGCACAAAAAATATCAGACTGTGGAAGATGAGAATACATAGTTCATGTTAGTCAATTTCAAGAAAACACCAAATGATATTTCCTTCAGCGCTTCCCAAGCACCATCCCCTATTTTGCTTTTATTGTCACGAAGCCATTTGAAGAACGAAAAGTGGTTGATGCTTCTATCATCGACCTCATCAATATTATGATACAACTTAGGTTGATATCCACCCATACCTATGTAAAAATATACACCATAAATCAAAAAGGTATCTACCTACAAATATGCGAAACTAAACAAATCTTCAATACAAATTAAATTCCGCAATAGAATAAAAAAACTGCAATTCAAAATAAATCAACAATTATTATTAAAAATCTGCAATTTGAAACAAAAATTTGCAATTCAACATAAATCTGCAATGGACAAATTAAAATATGCATTTCATAAATCTGCAATAGAGAATAAAAGAATGCAAATAAAATATAAAAACTGCAAAGAACAACTACGACAGTACTCACCTTCGATGTCACGAGGGAAAACAAAAAAAAATGGCGAAGAAGGGACGACGAAGTATCAAAAACCCTATAACAGAAGGCGAACATACGACAAAGACGAACACGGAGACGGAGACAAAAATGAAGACGGCGAAGACAAACATGGAAAGAATGGAACGGGGAACACAGAGACGGAGAAGAAATTGAATACATCGACAGTTCAAGATTCAAAAATCGTCAAGGACGAAGAAGAAAATCAACAATGAGATTTTTCACTTTTTGTTTATGTCAAAATAATTTATTTTTTAGGATTTAAAGTTGTCAAAATAAATGTCGGGATTATCAGGTGTATAAATAATTCAAAATGGCAAAACTATAGTTTTTTCAAAAACCCAAGTATTTTTGACATTTTACCAAAATGTTGGGTTAGTCTAGTCATGCCTCCAAACAAGGGTCATGTAAGTTATTTCGAAAAAATGTTATGTCATTCTGACTAATTTTCTCTAAAAATAAAGCGTTGAGAAGAAGCATATTCTCTCGAAAACTTAGAAAAATTAAATATTTATACTAATTAACAGAAAAGAAATGCCTCATTTCCTTTCCAAAATGAAACCTGAAAAAGCACTAACCCTAATCTTAAATTCCCGATGACTCAACACTAAAACGGCAATTCTTCTTCTCCTCAACCAAATTCCAATCCAAATGCTTTCTTCTCCACCGGTTTCTCCACTGGTCTAATTATAGTAAATAAAAGGAAGATTTTGAATGCCTCTTATTTTTCTAGAAGTGTATTCCCTTGCTACCACATCAGCACCCATACTTTCTTTCTACCAAATCATCTTAAAGTTACAAATAATCGCTCGTATGTTCAAAAAGATCGATCCATCTTCTCCTTTTTCACTACCAAATCCACAAACGCGTCAAACCCTAATCTCGGGAAAGTCATCTTCTCCTTCAGGTGATTCTTCAGTCAGCCACCATCTCCTAGACCGGCCGGCAAAATGAAGCCCAACATCCAAAAATTAATCTGTCTGGGAAGAAACGAAAAAACTCCATGCTTTAGGGCTCTTTAAAAATGTCCTCACGCACATCATTGTCCATGTCGAGACGAAAGCACAGTGCAGTGCAGGTCATTTCTGGGAACCCGACTCCAAAGAGCTATAACATTGTTGCGGTTAGACCCTTGACTCACAACGCGTTCAATGGTTCATGTTAGACAGTCGAGGTTTGAGTTTTTCTGTGAGGTTTTTAGTAGGAATAATATGCTTTTTATCTCATTTTTTAGTTCTTATTAGATATATGGAGAATTTCCTCGGACATATCTTTATCGTGTTTCTTTTCCTTAAACATGTTGTAGGTTAATCTTCTTTCGATTAATTTTTGATGTGGCCTTGACGGTTATGGAAGTCGCAAAAGCCGTTGCGGTCATCATCTTGTCTGGAAGCTGTTTGCGTCTTTCATTCGCCAACGAGGTAAGTTGCGTGCCTTTTCCCTTTGTCGTGCTTGGATTGGCCTTCAAAAAAATTGGCGTGGCTCGAAGTGCTCTTCTTTGTGCTTTTCGCTATGAGCTTTGGTATGTTTCCAGGCCATGGACACTTTTTCTTCTTCCATCTCAATGAACCTGTTGTCCCGATAGGGGGCATCCTCGAGGGTTTTTGGCTGGTTCATGAGTAGTTCTTCTCTGAATCTGGATTCGAACTATATAGCGTTACTAAGTGTGGCGATGGCTGCTTCGTCAGAGATTGCTACCTTTGAGACTACCTCCTTGTATCGTTCGATGAAAAACCTTAGGGGTTCCTGACTCAGTGACCAAAAATCGGTGGTTGATGCTTTCTTTTCCATAAACATGGAGTAGTGCTTAACGAATGTTGTCGATAGTTGCTGGAAGCTATCTATTGATCTAGTCTCGAGGTGAGAGAACCATGAAAGTGCAGCTCCTCTGAGCTTTTTGACGAAGAGCTGGAAGAGGCCCACATCTCTCTCTCTTCTTCCATGAACTAGGCACGATCTATCTCAATCGTGAAAGCAATCATATAGTGGGTTGGGTTGGCGTTCCTTTCGAAGGTGGGAAACTTGAATTTCGTGGTATGCTTGATGCGGGTTTCAATTATTCGTTTGGTAAATGGGGTTCGCTGGGTCTATTCGACGACCCGCTCAATTTCCAGAGCCGAGCTCGGCTTTGTGAACGATAGAACTCATCTCTTGAAGTTGGGACCGATCGATCAGTCTTGTCCGAGGCTTCATTTTTCCAAGTTGATCAATCGGAAACTAGATCAATCTTTTCATTCTTCACTTAGCCATTTTCCATCCAAAAACACAGAAAACCATCACTTTATGTGTAAATCAACCCAAGTACCTATAATCCTAAAATATATCAAAACTGCAAGGAAAACGCTTGGATAATGCATAATAGCAAACATAAATGTCCACTAAAATTTATTAAAATTGAGTAATATAACTCGCAGAAGAAATATGCACATTACATAAAAAGAGATCAATCGGTCGAGGAAGGGATCGATCGATCCAATTTTCCTGGAAACTTAGGAAAAAGAGATCGATCGATCCCCCTTTGGATCGATCGATCCCTGCGCCTGAGAAGAAATGAAGATTTGCCAAAATTGCGAAGTTGCCTTCAAACCTATCATGTTTTTCTTATTTTAATTAGTTTTAGTTTTTCCTTTTTCTCATACTATAACAGCCCTAGGCTTGGTTTTATATTCCATTATCTTTTATTTTATTTCTCAGAGCTTTGATAGAGAGACGGATTCCAACCTTGTATTTGGAGAAGAATTATGAACTTTGTCTTTTATTTTTATACAATTGGTTTTTGAAAATGTGTTCTTCTTTGTTTATGCTTTGTGTAAACTTAGCTACGTCTGAGTAGTCCGCTTGTTAGGTTTTAGGGTTTCCCAAGGAAACCAGATTTGATTGTTAGGGTTCAACATAATGGATTGAATTTGTTAGGTTCTTAGTCTAGATTTGTTCTTAATGCTTGAATTAAACTGGCCATTTAGTTCATTGATTTTAGATTAATAAACGCAAAGAGATTTGGTTTAGAGATCGTGTCTAGTCTAAATGAGTAGATGTTCTTGCTTAGCGAGAGTTTTGTCTTGAATATCTGTAAACAATTGAATCTGAACTAAATGCTTGATTAAATTATCAGACACATGAGAGTTTATATTTGATGATTCAAACATAAGTCTTAATACTCCGAAAGGATTTTAATTTAGTTATGTATTTCAAGTTGAGAACTATTTTCATTATTAAATCATGCATGTTAATCTAAGCTTTAAACATGAATACAAGTGGAATTATCTAATGCATGACGCTTTAGTTATTTGATTTTTTTGTTTTAATTACTGTTTTTATTTGCTATCCCACCTTATTTTATATGTCTGAACTAAAATCGATATTTAGATTAGAGTCGCATTGTCTGGTCTCTATGGGGTACTATAGTGAATTATTCTCTGCATTATAGATTAAGGATTAAAACATGACCCTATTAGATTTTTGGCACCGTTGTCAAGGACCAATTGAGTGCCTTTTAAGTTTTATTTATAATCTAGTCTAAGATCTTTTATTTTTCAGCACTAATCGCGTTTCTTTATTCTTGAATTCATTTTTAAAGGTGCATGACGATCTGAAAAATCTACAGAATTATTTAACCTCAGTAACGCAGAACTCTCGAAGTTAGAAGGCTCTAACCGGAAAGCAAGGAAAAACGCCAGCTCATTCAAAATGTGAGATAACGTCATTCTTAACAATCCGATACCACCCGAAGATTCGAACAACTAGCTCCCTCTCCAAGGAGGAAACATCTTGAATCCTCAACCAGGATTACACTAGTTAGTCAACCAACCGGGAGGAGCAAATGGCAATCAAGTGCCACCAGTACAACATGGAGGAAACGATAATCAAATGCCACCGATTGGGAAAAATTACATCCTCATAGGAGAACCACAAGAATTTTCCAATCAACAACAAAACAGGGTTCTAGTTGGAGATTTCAACAATCCTGAAGCTTTTCTCGCTAATAGGAACGCTCTTCATCCTAGTCAACCTCAGAGACAGACCTATTAGTTCCCTATCCAACTCATCCAGTTGCTCAGGCAAAACCAATTCCATGGATTACCCATTGAGCACCCAATGGACCACATCGACAGCTTTGAGGTTATATGTGGCACAGTTCAAGTCAAAGAAGTTTCTAAGTACTTCATGCATTGCAAGCTCTTCAATCATTCTCTTGCCGACAAGGCTCTCAGGTGGTTGAAATCTCTACCAGCCAACTCCATTGAAACTTGGGATGACTGCAAAGTCAAGTTCTTGAGTCACTTTTACACAACTACAAGGACCAACAACCTGAGAAGCAAGATTTTTCAGTTTCAGCAAGGTATTGTAGACTCTTTATTCGAAGCATGGGACATATTCAAGGAAACCTTCACGATTTTCCTAATCATGGCTTCTCTGAGCTGAATCTCCTCAACAACTTCTACAGAGGTATTGATCAAAAGTATCAGCTATCTCTTAATACATCCAGCAATAGTGACTTCATGACTTAGCCTGTGACTGAAGCCTATCAGCTAATTGACAATCTAGCTGCAAGTAACAACAATAATTGTCCTGATTATAATAGAAGAGGAAGATCATCTAGTTCAAAATCTTCTAAACTTGCAGAGGTAAAAGGACTTCTTACTCAACTTCTCATGAGCCAAAACCACAAACATGTCAGTTTTTCTGAAGATGTAGAGAAGATTGAAGCATATTGCTTTGTTATGAAAGAGCCTGAACATGTAGAAGAAGTGAGCTATGTGAATAGCCAAGGTCAGAGAATATTCAATGAAGGCTTCATCCAGGGTTCAACAAGGCTAATCTTTCTTGGAGAAGCACCAATGTGGCAAATCCAAAAGATCAAGTGTACCCACCTCAACAGAATAGCTTTGTGCAGAATTCCAACTCAAGCGGCTTTCAAAAACCATCTCACCCTGCGTTTCAACAAACAGCTCCACCTCAACAAGAAAACAAGATGTAATTAATGCTCAAACAAATCTGGAAGGTCAGAAAAAATTTGAAAGCAACATCAATGTCAAGATAGACAACATGTACAATGATTTAAACAACAAATTTGAGTAATTGTCTACACATGTGAAGAAACTCGATCTGCAAGTAGCTGAAACTGCGGAACCTGTAAAGAGACAAACTGGTGTCTTCCATGGGAGAGTTGAGGACAATACAAAAGGAATTTGTAAGTTCCTAATCGCAAATATGGCTGATAGTGATAAAAAAAATATTGGAGAAAATGCAGAAAAAGATTTTGATCGATCACATAAAGGATCAATCAATCCTAAGTTACGATAGAACCCAGAAAATACAGATCGACCGATCTCTGTACCAGGATAGATCGATCGATCTAGCTAAACCAGGAAGCTCCGTAAAAATATATCGATCGATCCTTCCTGGATCGGTCGATCCTACATACAGAGACTCGAAAAACAAGGAGATCGATCGATCCCTGCAGAGATCGAACGATCCCTCAACCTAGAATACTGCACTTTCCAAAAGAGTTTATAAACCTCATATTCCTTACCCAGTCGAACCTATGATTTTTATAGAAGATCTTGAGGATGGTGAGATGATAGGTAAGACATCGATTCCACTCAAAAGGCTACATAAGGTGCAATATCCTGGGGAATTTGTAGTTCCTTGTTCGATCAATGAGGTGGAATTTAAGAACTCACTATGTGATACATGTGCTGATGTGAGTGTCATGTCAAAGGTTGTTGCAGAGAAATTGAGAATTTCAGGTATTAAACCGTCTATGACGTCTTTTCGGCTTGCTATTGATTCCACTATAACCTCAAATGGTTTCATCTCTGATCTACTTGTATAAGTTGGATGTTATCTAGTTCCTGTTGATTTCCATATCTTGGAGATGAATGGGGATTCAGATATGCCACTAGTTTTGGGGAGACTTTTTTAGCATTAGTAGAAGTTGTAGTGGATATGCCTAATCAGCGCATCTCCCTTACAAAAGTCAAGAAGAGGTTTTTCTATGCAGCAGTCCCTGTTAAAGGTGCGCCTAGAATCATAGTGGTTAAGGAAGGAAAGATGGAACATGAATCTCATATCAAACCTCATCTTAAGGGTGCGATTAAGAAGTCTTGAATAGAGAATCTCTAGTCTCGACAAGGAATGAACTCTCAAAGGTCAAAAGCAAGGAGCGGGTGAACTTAGAGAAGGTCAAGAAAAGTTCTCAATTTATTCTGATCCCTCAAGCAATAAATGGAGATGCGATCGAGAATAAAGTGAAGAGAAAATGTACTCAAAGCCTTTCTCAAAGGTTAGAGCCTTCTTTACCATAGAGCTTAAGGATAAGGGAACCGATGTGGCAAAGAATATGATGGGGAAAGTTCTAAAGTCAACAATATCTACTCTTGAACCCTATTATGGAGCATCTCTTGATGCTAACACTACCCCAGCTTAGGAGGTAAGTTCGTCAAGCTTGTGATGTTAAAAAAGCGCTGAGTGGGAGGCAACCCACTATTTGATGTTTTAAATTAGTGATTTCGGTTTTGAGTCAGTTTAGATTTAGTTTACTAACTTATTGATTTTTTAGCTTTGAGTTCTTTGTGATTAAGTAAAATATCAGGTTCTACCCAGAGGTTCAGATTGATCGTTCGGTGCAAAAATCTATCAATTTAAAATCCCTAGAGAAGATCCGTAAGATCTCCATAGAGATCAGTCGTTCTCCTTTTCAGGTAAGTTTCGACATTTACTTTGAACTCAGGTCTTTGTTAATTGATTTTAGTTTGGTCTTATTCCTTCTCTTGGGTTTATTTTCACACTGGGACGGTTTGAAGTAAGTCTAGGGGAAGGTATATAGCTACTAACTATGTTTTATGTCGTTTTGGATGTTTCGTCATTTTGATGAAAATTTTCAAAATTTTGTTTTTGATTTACTCGAGTCTAGTCGAGTTGGAGGAACAGTTGATGATTGGAACCCCATTGACTGATTTATATACTTTTGAAAGTTCCGGTCTTTTGGATTGTTGATGATTTGATGCTAGCTCTATTTGGATATGACTTAATTTGATCTTAAATTCTCTTTCTTATGGTGTTGGTTATACTTTGAAAGCTAGGTACCTTTCGCTTCAGTTCTCTGTAAAACTGACAAGTTTTTTCAGTATGATCCGGATCCTTTTTCTCCATCCCTTTAATAAAAAACGGTAAAAAAGGATTGAACAGCGGACCTCAAAGTCTGTTTCCTCAACCTATAAAACCGTCTGCTAAAAAAAAGAATATAAAAAGCGCAGAAATATGAAAAAAGCAGAAAGAAATGAAAAGAAGAAAAAAAAGTGAGAAAAAGGGAAAAGGGGTCAGGATCAGAAGTCGATTGATGCTCGGTTTGGTATGGGCGCTTAGATAGAAAAGGTATTTAAGCATATTGATCGATACTCCATAGGTGAGAATGCACTTATTTGTACTAAATTGAATTTAGAGAGCTAGTTGAAATGATTTGATAGTTTGATTGATTTGAGTTTTAGAGTGGAAATCTTGTTATTAGCTAGTTGGCGGTAAACAATCTATTTGTAGTGATTGTCTAGGATTAGTGTCATTTAGTTTTTGATGTTTAAAATTGGGGTTGCTGAGATTTTGAGAGTTCCCGTGTGGTCCAGTTTTCAAACCTCTTCTCTAGATTTGGTCTTGCTTTACTTAAGGACAAGCAAAGATCTAAGTCTGGGAGAGTTGATATTACTTCGTTTTAATGTCTTATAGTGGGTATTTATACTTGCTATTTGGCACTATCCTAGTGTTTTCCTTGTATATTTGGCATATTTTCAGGATTCTAGGTGTTCGGGACATTTTGGATGCAAATTGGCATATGCATATGCAGAGTCCGTCAGAAGGGCCAGAAGTTTACCAATGTTTGAAGATGTTCCCATGTATGTATAAAGCTTAAATGTTGACACAAGACAACCACATGAGTTAGCTTTTATATCGAAGTTGTTTGAAGTCAATCCATTGGTGCAATCAATAGTTATGGTGATTTTACTGAAGTCTTGTCAAGTTGTCTCGCAGAAGAAGCATGTCAAGTACATGAAAAGAGATTGATCGGTCCAGGAAGGGATCGATCGATCCAATTCCCCTAGATACTTACGTAAAAATAGATCGATCGATCCAACTTGGGAACGATCGATCCTTGTGTCCGATAAGAATTGAAGATTTGTCAAAATTACGAAGTTGCCTTCAAGCCTATCATGTTTTCCTTATTTTAATTAGTTTTAGCTTTTTGTTTTCTCATACTATAAAATCCCTAGGCTTGGTTTAATTTTCCATTATCGCTTATTTTATTTCCAAGAGCTTTTATAGAGAGACGAATTCGAACCTTGTATTTGGAGAAGAAGTCTGAACTCTGTCTTTTATTTTTATACAATTGGTTTTTGAATATTTGTTCGTATTTGATTATGTTTTGGGTTAACTTAGCTATGTTTGAGTAGTCCGCTTGTTAGGTTTTAGGGTTTCCAAGGAAAATCAAGTTTGATTGTTAGGGTTAAACATAATGGATTGAATTTGTTAGATTCTTAGTCTAGATTCATTCTTAAAGCTTGAATTAAACTGGCCATTTAGTTCATTGATTTTAGATTAATAAACGCAAAGAGATTTGGTTTAGGGATCTGATCTAGTCTAGATGAGTAAATGTTCTTGCTTAGCGAGAGTGTTGTCTTGAATGTCTATGAACAATTGAATATGAACTTAATGCTTGATTGAATTATTATACATGTGAGAGTTTATGTCTGATGATTCAAACATAGTGCTTAATACTCCAGGAGGAGATTGTTGATGCATACGTCTATTGTCGATGCACACATCAATAACCTGAAACAACAATCCAAGCCCAGAAATAAGTTTTTGTATCTTGTAATATGAACCCAGAGCATTGTTATCTTCTGGCAAGATATCCCTCATAAAATTGGATATTGCGTCAACTACTTCCTCAGGCAAATGATAGTCCGTCTTTATCCCCATCAACCTACTTGCATATGAAGAACGCAAATGACCATCTTTAAATTCTCTATATAATGACTCATTCATTGCGTTTATCATATCAAAAACCCATCATGCTTCTAAATTAGGTTCTTCATTCAGAAGTTGTGACGGCTCTATATTTTCTCTATAAACGTCATTAATCATTTGAACCGTACTAGCCCCAAAATCTAATTTCATTCTAGGTCGTTCTATCCTATGGGCCAATGCTTCACTACCGCTATTATTAGCAATTGTATCAAGTCTTTCTCCATGTAAATACCAAATCTTATATCCCAGCATAAAACCATGGCTATACAAATGCTTTCATACTACATCTATTTTGATATTATGAGAGTTCCAATAAAAGGTACATGGACATGTTAACTTACGACTGTTCTGTGTCCAAGGTTTTCAACATGCTAAGTCCATGAACTCCATAACACCATTTGCATATACGTCATTCAAAAGCTTTGTGTATGGATTCATCCTTTCACCATCCATCCATGATAGAAAATATAGAGCATGAGTAGACATATTTATAAGTTTGTTTATGCAGTTGTGAAGTTTGAAAATGGAGAGGTGTTGTATTTGTAGAATTATTTATCAATGGAATTTTGACAGATTCTTCCATTGATGTCTTCGAATATATTCGTTGGAAACAGCTAAAAACGGTTAGTTTTAAATGGGCAAATTAAGTGTCAGAATACCGACATATGTATTTTCGTCGGTAAATTCCCGTCAGTATTCTGTCGGTTTTATCGATGGATTGTAACCATCGGTAAATTTGCTGAGAGAAAGTTTTTCATCGGTTTGCTCTTCGGTATTACCGACGGATTCAATCTGTCGGTTTGTCTAGTCAAAAATTGACATGTTTTCTTGCAGTGAATTATTGGTGAATGGTGAATGATGAATGGTAAACGGTCAATGATGAATGGTAAATGGTTAACGATAAACTATGAATGGTGAATTGTAGATGGTGAATGATAAATAATTAATTGTAATCGTGTTACAGGAATTACAAAAAAAAATTTATGAATATGATGAATAACCCAGATATGTCAGGGTGAGGGTTTAAGATTGTTTGGACCACCTAAAGGACCACCTAAAGGACTCGGTTTGGTTTAATATTTTGTAAGAAAGAAGTAGACACATGAATATGAGTCTCTTCAGAAGTAGAAATCGTTTGGAGTTTTATAGCATAGGAAGATGTGTAGCTAAAGTTACTGCAATGTTGCTGTTCATGAGTTCCATCGAATGTTCTTTATCAAGTGGCTAAGGTGCGGATAGGGATCTGTGGATGTATAGTTCATTTTCTTGTGTTATGCTTGATGATGCATTACATGTAGACTTAGATTTTGTTGCTAGACGTAGGTTGAATGATGATTTCTTGATAATGAATATTAATGAACATGACATGATGATAAAATTAATGATTTTATTATGTTGTTTTGATGAGTATGAATGATGAATGATTAATATTGATGATCTTATAAGTTAAAGATGTGAATTTGTGTTGGGCTACATGAAGGACGTTTACGTGAAGTGTAGTCCATAAATCAGGGTTGACGAGTCAGGAATGGGAGAGCATGGTCATTTCAAGAATGGATGGCCTCCGGGAATGGGGTTCAAAGTTTATGAAGAGCTAATCGAACCTAATGAATGTTATTTCCGTTTGAATGATATAATGTGTATCCTTACAAGTTATTTGTTTGCTAGTATCTAGGTTTATGTGTGATGTTGATTCTTGTATAAAATGAGAAAGTGTTCTATGTTCCGGTGGGCAGAGATGATCTCCCACTGAGTGATTTAAATCACTCATCCCCTCTTTTCCCCCTTTTCTCCAGGTTTTAATACGAGTTTTACAAAGGAAGAAAGGTTATAGTAACAATGGTGACATGCCGTCTCGTAAGTGCGGGAGACGGGTGTTACAGCCATAGTTTGAATGGTGGAAGATGGGAAGCGTAGAATTAATTATAGAACATTGTCAATAATCGAATGAGCAATATCATCTCAACTTAAGAACAAGAAGGGTAAAAAAACTTTCAACCTGGTAGTTAAAATTTAGTTAACATGGAGACATTTGTCTTTCCTTTTTTCATACATTACCACCTCATCTGATTCATCTTTGTGATTTTCGGTACTCTCCTTTATTAAGGTGGGTCCAATAACTTCTTCTTTCCCAAGGGTCTTCTCATTAGGTCCCTTACAATTCACTTCAACACCAACATCAATCAGAGAGATTGACTCATGTACTACATTGTTGTCAAATACTTCTGAAATTGTGATAGGTTGACTTGATGCGGTGAAGGTGTACTTGGTTACTTGTACTTGGAATCAAATCTAGCAAGCATTGGGGGAGGGGGGTTGACATTGTCTCCCATTTTCTTTTACCAAGATCAGCCTGCAGCAAGTACATATTTGGTGAGTGAGATTCTTTATAAGTACAATATTTACATACTTCAAAGATAGGTGGATCAATATATAGACTGTATCTGAGAAATTTTAGAAGTCAGTCTTCCAAAGAAATATACGGTTTTCCAACAAAATAAGGATTGAAAACCAAAGCTACGGGTAAGCAATCCAAATTCCATTAAACCTCAAATATTAAAACAAACAGAAAGTTGACGACTTGCATCGAATGTAAGAAATTATAGGCTACTGATGAATTTAAGCATGCTACGACAAAGAAGATATGATCTAATATTCTTGGAAGATTTTTATAAAATCAAATAGATTAAATAGGTTTCGCAAGGAAAAAAAAAAGATTCCAAGTTAGCAATAACTATACCGAGGCTGTTTCTAGAGCAAGTTCATCAGCTGTCTTCCCTATAATTTTAGCTCCCTCTTTGTTGAGTATAACAAAGGTGGATGCATTATCTTGATCACAGAAAGAAAGTTCAATACGATACCTATGGTAAAAATTTATAAGAATGGTTGGTTTGAAATTTAGTAACTATGAACAAGTCTAATCAAACATCCTTCTATTTCAATTTACAATGTATGTCCACAACTATGTATGATTCATACATATATAATTTTATTTTCCATTATTATCATGATTAATCTGGGAAACTTGATTATTCATAGGGCTACACAATAATCCTTAACAGTCTTCTAAATTATGTTTATAAATCTATTATGGTTTCTCCTAATTTTCTTTATCATTTTAAGAATAATTAGTCGTATTAAATTTAGATTAGCACGCATTTGTTACACTACTTTTAGATTAGATAAATGTCAAGGCTCACTTTAGTGTTCCGATAGCATTTGAGTTATCACATACTTAACAATTGAGAATTGTTCCAGCTTGCTTAATAACAATTGAGAATAGTTCCATCCATATTGTTCAAGTAGACCAACAATCTCAGCCGTACAAATGAAACTAGCAGTCTGCAGGAAAAATGACTTTAATAATTTTAAGAATAGGGAAATAGTTTGAATAGTTAGTTGAAGGTTTAAAATCATCACAAAAGGAAAACCAGTTTGAATAGTTATCTGAAGTTTAAAATCATTACAAACCTGAGGTGTTTCATGGTTGAGGTATTGGTGTATGTCACGGATGGTAACTGTCTCCAATTTTGTAGCTTCAGAGGAATAATTGTTAAGAGTAAACGGCAATGCGCCCTTTCCTCCTACCATGTAAAACACATTGTAATCATTAAACTTCTTCCTGAATTTTGCAGCTATTGTATCCTAAAGTGTGATCCACACCATTGTGTCACTGACATAAATGAATGGTTATTTATTACTGG
>OVBE01005923.1:0-20778 GCA_900406425.1 Iberis pinnata
AACTCTCAAATAAATAGAATTGACAGGTCTCTCATATTCACTTTATTTTGAATTATTGTATTCTATAAATTATTCTGAGTTTTTCATTTATGCATGATATATTTTAAAATAAAACATTTTCATGCATTAACAAAACTTAATGTGTAATGAATATATCACTTAGCAAAATTCCAGGTGTGAGTTTTTTTCTCTTACCATTTTGCTAAGGTTCTACAACCGATATGTAGAAGAACTCATAAGGTGCAAATGGTTATATAACTAGTGCATAGTGGAACAAAATCAGGTAGAGTTCATGATTATGCTAGATTACTCTCAAAATCTACTATTTGACAAAGAATTAACAAAAATTCAAATTTAAGTTTATTTACAAACTCACCTAACCGTTTGTTTTAGGGCTGGATATTTTATCTGAAACCCGAAACTCGAACCAAAATCGAATTGAAAAACCCGAAACCGGAAACGAACCAAACTTTCAAATAATTTGAACGGGTTTTATAAATATTTAGTATAGTGTACCCAAAAACCGAATGTGTACCCAAAAACCTGAATATATTTATAGATATAAGTAATTTTATTGGGTAATTCGGGTTTTTGGTTGTATTTCGAGGTTTTTTTTTGGTAATTCGGGTTTTAGTTGGATTATGGACCCATACCCATATTATTCATGTTACCCAATAAATAAAAACTGTAAAACCTAAAATATAAGACAAAAATCGAAATTAGCCGAAAAACCCGAACAAAAAAATAATTCGGTTCCATTTCGGATTTTGGTAAAAGAACAAAACCCGACCCAAACCCGAATAGACCCGAACTGAAATCTATTCGGTTCCTATTTGAACCCAATGTAATCGAACCCGAAAAATCTAAAATCTAAATTATCCGAACCGAACCTGAATCGAAACCCTGATGCCCATCCTATTCTATAGTTGTAGTTACTGAAAATTTGAATACTATTTGATTATTTGTGTTAGAGAAAAGAAAAAACGAAATTGGCCATTTTTATCTGTAGAGGCTCCGTCTAACTTTCAAAACCCATAAGCCTACGATAATACTAGATTAAAAAAACGTCAGGGCGTGCAGAGAGAATTAGCAGAAACGGCACGTGGTTCTTTAATTTCGTCGACACTTATTATATTGCATTTAACCTAATGTTGTTAAACCGCTTGCTTCGTTTAGGGCGGGGATCGAAGAGAGGAGAGCAGAGAGAGGGATTCGTTCGAGGTTTTTCTCTCTACTTCTCCGTCGTCTTCGTCTTCTATTTATCAGCCAAAGTTTAGGGTTTTTGCTATCGTGCTCCCATCGCTCGTCTAAGATCTAGCTTCTTCTTAGGATCTCTGTCTTCTGCTTTAATTGGATCATCGATTTTCACAGTTGCTCTCTAGTTCAGTCCTTGAGTTGCTTCGTTTCAGCGTATCGGTTACTTACTTCCCTCAGGCAATTCAAGGTTTCTGTTACTTCAGTAAGGTTTAAGAGATTAATTGCTCCAACTAGGGTTTAGATATTTCACTCTAACGTCTGTCGAATTGAATTCTCGGTTGAGTCTGCGTTTAAAAGTGAATTTGAGTTGGCTTTGTGAATCAAATTCGTCATATTAGATGGTTTGTTTCCTGTAGGTTAGACTGATCCGGACACGATCTTAACGGGAAATAAATTAACCTAATCAGAATTTTCTCGACATGACTGTGATTAACGGTGCTTTCCCTGGTGAATATGATGAAAGATCTGAAAGCCCCAGTGCGTCAGAGGGCTCGAATTGTTCCAAAAGAAAGTTCAGCGGATTAAACTGTGCTGATCATGAAACGTTTGGTGTCCCAAAAATGGTGTTACCCTTGTCTGACATGTCATCAACTGAGAGAAAGGAGTTGATTCAAAAACTAAAACAAGAGCTAGAACAGATACGCTTCATCCAGAAAAATTTCAAGCCTTTTAGATCAACGGGTGTCACTAGTTCCTCTGCAAGTAGTTTGGGAAGAGCCAAGAGTTTTGGAATGTCGCGATGCTCCACAGGGCCAGGGAAGACGGTGATGCCCATAAATGCTCCTAAACCAACTCCTATCACTACTGCGGTTATACTTCTGATGAAGCAATGTGAGGCGCTCCTAAAACGTTTGATGTCACATCAGTACGGTTGGGTGTTCAATACTCCCGTGGATGTTGTCAAGCTGAATATTTTGGACTACTTTAATATTATTAAGCATCCAATGGATTTAGGAACTGTGAAAAATAAGCTAACTTCAGGCACTTATTCATGTCCGTCAGAGTTTGCCGCTGATGTCCGGCTTACCTTTAGCAATGCAATGATGTATAATCCGCCTGGTAATGATGTTTACGTCATGGCTGATACAATGCGCAAGTTTTTCGAAGTGAGGTGGAAGAATCTCGAGAAGAAATTATCTGCAACTAAATCTCACACTGAACCGAGTGACTTGAAGACACATGAGGAAAAAGATATTGTAATGCCTGTGCCTATGGCTAAGAAGAGGAAGACAAATACAGTGGACCGCAAGGTTGTCTTAGAGCCTGTAAAACGGGGTATGACTCATGAGGATAGACTCAAGCTCGGTAAGGATCTGGAGTCCTTGACTGAGTTTCCCGTACAACTCATAAATTTCTTGAAAGACCACAACACAAATGAAGGGGCTATTGAAGATGATGAGATTGAGATTGACATTAGTAATCTCAGTGAGCATGCCTTGTTCCAGTTGCGAGATCTCTTAGACAAGCATTTGCAAGAGAGCCACAACAAAAAATCAAATGTTGAACCCTGTGAGATAGAGGTAGTTTTCTTTCTATATCTCATGTTCAGGTCATTTATTAGCACCATGACTGCTGATCGGGAAATTTTTTGTTTATTGCAGCTTTTGCATGGATCAGTTCCAGGAAATTCATCAATGCAACATTGTGATGGTTAGCTTGCGGCCTGCTTGTTGTTGGAGAACATTTTTGCTTGGCTCTTCGATATTACTGACGTTTTGAACTATTTCTTCATAGGGAGCGAAATGGATGACGAGGTTGTTGATATTGGAGAAAGTGAACACCCAAAGTCAATCATTCCTTCTGTCACGATAGAAAAGGATCTGGTGTTAGGAAACTCTAATGGTATCTTTTCTTTGGCTTGATCGTACTGTCATTTTTGTTTTGTTTAGAACTTTTTTAGGGGGTTTGCGTTCCGTTTTTCATTTCCAGACCTCAGGATTTGAAATTATGTCAGGAGTAGCCTTGGAGCCTTATTGTTTTTGACCTTTAATGAACATTAGTAGCGCATAAACTTTTGTTTCCTGCAGTTTCTACTTCGATTGAAATTGATGTTTTTGCTCTAATATGAAAGAGACTGCTATTTTGTGTAATAGTTGAAGTAGCGAGTCCTTTGACATATTCCACTTGTTCACTAACTTAATATGAATGCCCTTTTATTCTTGTTTTCAAGGTGATTAAATAATCCCCTGAATCATTTTAGCTGCTGATTACTGCTTTTAATGCATATAACAGATGTAGGTAATAGCTTGGAAAGTGTATCGGGTGATCCTCAAATTTCAGGTTTACCAAGAAAAACAAAGGTACATAGTGATCTGTAATATTCGACCTTGAATGACTGAGCTTTGGGGCCACATTGTCTTTGTGGAGGTCTTTGTTACCTTCACATAGTTGATATAATTTATATGGAGGATCTACTTGACTCTTGGTCCACAATTTCTTTTACCGCGGTAGAACCTTAATGATTTGAAGTGGATGTAATAGTCCGTTTGAATATAAAATCTTCGCGATGCCTTTATGATTCCCAGATTTATTAGGCCAATGTGGAACCTGATTGTTTTTACTTTACTCCTATACTGCCCTAATACAGGGGCTTGGAATCATGGATCCTGAAACTTTGTTGGATGGAGCTACAAGCGCATCCCCGATAAGAGGATGTGAGTACATTTTTTAATTTTGGTTTTCTTTAAAGTTTCAGATTTCTTGAGTGTAACTAATGTTTTGTTATTTCGTTTCTACAAGCAGCATCTCTTGGTGGGTCGGATCAGCTAGGAAGTTCATCTCAGGAGAAATTAAGTTGTGGTGAGGAGGCGGATTGTCAGCAAGATGGTAAGAAAAGGAGTGTGACAGAACCATTTGTGGACTATTCTGTCTGAGGTGGCATCTCACTCTTGACCCTTTATACACTAGGAAATAGTGCTCAGAATGAAAAGAAGCAACTACCTCCTGAAAAGATCTACAGGGCTGCTGTATTGAAGAATCGATTTGCAGATTTAATCCTAAAAGCCCAAGAGAAAACTCTTAAACAGGTCTGTTGTAGGTTTTTTGACCTGCTGTTTTCTCTTTCGAAATGATTTTCTTAAAAAATTTTATTTGTTTTTGAGATCAGAATGACATGCGAGACCCAAAGAAACTGCAGCGTGAGAGAGAAGAACTCGAGCTTAAGAAAAAGAAAGGTCTGTTTCCTTGTTTTGCTGGTTGAAGTCCCGTTGGTGTTATATCTCTTAAGTGTTAAAACCATAACACTAACACCTGCCTTTTTTTTTAAACAGAGAAGGCACGGTTGCAAGCGGAAGCCAAGGCCGCTGAAGAAGCTCGTAGAAAAGCTGAGACACAAGCTGCAGCAGAAGCTGCGGCTGAGGCTAAGAGAAAGCGAGAAGTTGAAAGAGAAGCAGCGCGCCGGGCATTGATGGAGGTAAAAGATGTTCATTGTACTGGTGCACGTACAAGACATTTTCTAACTTATTTTTTCTAACAGCAGCTGAATGAAATGATCAGAATATGTCCTTAAGGAAAATAGAATATATACACTTTCAGTGCTTTACTGAATCATGAGTTCTCATTGTAAATGGTGCAGATGGAGCAGTCAGTTGAACTGAACGAGAACGCAAAGTTCCTCAAGGATCTAGAATTGCTAAAAACTGTCAACACAGACCATATGACAAATGCAATAGATGAGGATGGGCCTGATGTGTCAATTGATGGGTTGCATAGTTTCAGTTTTGGGGGAAGTAATCCTCTAGAGCAGCTTGGGCTGTTTATGAAACAGGATGAGGATGAAGAGGAAGCTGATCCACTCACTTGTCTATCTTCTGGAATTGAGATAGAAGAGGGTGAGATTGATTGACTTTGTGTAGAACCGAACCACAATCTGATATCCGAATCCAGAATCAAGAAGCTTTGATCCTACTGAAGAAAAAACAAAACGTATGTGTATGATGTTAGTCTAGACTCAAGTAGAGAAAGGAGTCCAATGCATCCATGAGTTTAAGTTATGCTTGGAACAGAAACTGTCTTTTATGCTATTATATGTAGTGTGGAAGTTGGTTCTTGATCTGTGTCTGTTTCAGTAAATTACCAAACCTGATTTGGTTGTAAAAGTAAACTCTCTACTGAATTATGGCCTCATATGACGTCGTTTTTTGACCCACTTTCACCTAAAGACGTTACTTGCTTGAGCACTAACTTGTACTGGAATTTGCTTAGTTTCTTCTTCAATTATTTTCCACAGACAAATTTTTGAAAATGGTTGCAAAATTCTATTATTGTTTATAATCTATTTTTTATAAGAGATCGTTTTCGGCAATAAAATTAAGATAATGTAATTCCACTAATGGTTGTTGTGACTTGTGAGACTGTATTTATAAATAAATAAATAATAATGAAATGATAATACTTTCTAATCGATTTTAACTAATTCGAAGAGACGACAATCATAATTGGATTAGCTTCTTCCGTGTAGCTTCTTCTTCTTCTTCGATTTCCGCTAGGGTTTGTATTTCGATCTCAATGTCGATCGATATAAGAGAAATTACCGTTCCGGACCTTCCTCTCTTCTTCTCCATGTTCGTAATCATCTATTTGATTGCTTACTTCATCGTCTTCCGCAATTGGAAACCCCAAATCCGTCCCGAAGCTTCCAGCTGTTTGATTTCAATCTTCCACGGCACTCCGGCTGTTTTCCTCGCCTCACGCGCCATCTTCTCCTCTTCTTTACGCTCCTTCTCTTCCGCCAACACCGCCGCACAGAACACCGTCCTCGATTTCAGCATCGCTTACTTCCTCACCGATCTCTTCCACTACATCGTCTTCTACCCTAGCGACGTTCTCTTCATCGGTCATCACCTAGCCACCTTATTCGTCTTCATCACCTGCCGTTTCCTCGTCTCCCACGGCGCTTGCGCCATCTTAGGCCTCCTAATCCTCGCCGAAGTCACCAGCGCGTGCCAAAACGCTTGGACACTAGCCGGCGCAAGGAAGAATGATCCAGATGCTAAATTAGCTATCAAAGTGTACGATCTCTTATCCCCTCCGTTTTATGCCTTCTACAGTATCGTAAGGGGAGTATTGGGACCATTGTTCTTCGTGAAAATGGTTGTGTTTTACGCTCAAGGAGGTGCTCATGGTGTAATCTCAAATTGGTTGTGGATTTCTTGGGCAATCGTCGTTGGAACTGCAATTACTGTAAGTATACTCTGGATTTGGAATCTCTGGATTGAATTGTTCAAAGAAAAGAAAGCTAAACTAGAACAAGACAAGAAAACTAGATAGTTTCTTTTGCTTCATCTCTCCTATGTATTATATACCACAACCAACTTTACCATTATTCTTAGAAATTTCTCTTAAGTTTGGAATAATATTATTTGTTTGTGGATAAACAAGTATTTGCAATTCACTTAAGATTTATATGCATCTGTCTGTGTGCTGTGCTCTGCTCTGATGAAATTTTAGTGTCACACTTGGTTGCTCTTCTCTAGAATCTTGATATTGGTGAGGATTTGGAATTTACAAGTTGCAGAGTATTAGGGCTGGGCATTAATTCCGAACCAAACCGAACCGAGTTAGGGAGACAAAACCGATTGGCGAAATAATTTTACAATTTCGGTCCTCGGTTCGGTTCGGCTGGAACTAACCGTTCGGTTTAACCTAAACCGATGAAATCACTTGTTTCATTATTCTCTGTCTTGCTGTTTAAGGGTTATTGAGTTTTTGTAGCCGACTTGAGTCTTGCGATTTCTTTCAATTTTCATAATTGAATTTCTGTTTCTCTTGCGAAGACTCACGAGCTAAGGATTGAATCTCTGTGACCAATCTTCGAGCTTCTTCTGTAACCAACCGAAAATACCCGAAAATTAACCGAATAAACCGAACTTTAGAAGCAAGTTCCAAACCGAATAAACCAAGTTCCGAACCGAACTGAACCAAAATGCTCTTCAGTTTAGTTCGGCCAACAACAAAAAATCGAACAAACCGAAAAAACTGAATGCCCAGTCCTACAAAGTATTATAATTGGTTTTTTTTTGTTCTACTGTGAGACTGCGTTTATATATGTTGTTCACACTTCATATATTGTTTCTGTTTACAACTCTAATTGACTTGGACTTTTTGTTTGTGCAATAGAAAAAAACAAAATGCTTATGCATTACATCAAGAATATATTTGTGAGAGAAAAAAACAATACAATGAGGAACTTGTTTGTTCCATAAAGTTGAAAGTAAGCTTGTTGGTAGAATCTTCTTATTTAGCAATGTCTGACTTAATTCCTAATTAATTCTCATCTGTCATCTCTGCTAATGTTCGGCTGTTCACTCAGGCCGTGATGGTTTACCAAACAACGATGTGTAGTGAAATATTTAATGAAAGAATTATGAGCCTTTCTATTTTCTAAAAATCAATTATTGATGGAATCATTTATTGTTAATCTTTTGCAAAACGGTCATTAGAAGTATCAATTTAGTATTCTAAATTCGACCAATGTTTTCTCTCTAGAGTCTTTCATTTTTTAATTTTATGGTCAAGTTCACCAAGAGAGACCAAAGTATCTGAAATTTTCAAGCTTTTTTCTTTTAATATATTTTTCTTTGGCAACTTTCTATATCATCATTTAAAGATTGGTTAAATCTAATCTAAAGAGTGTCACTTTCATTTTTTTTATAACACGGACTAAAACAATTTGAAATGAACAATTGAAGCCAGAATTCCCAAAATTTAAGGTAAGCTTTTGATAGGAAATATAAATGTTCATGTTTCTCTTAAGATGGCTATAATAATTTAATTTTGAACGCTGGATTTATATCATAAGTGTCTATGATTTAAAACATTATAGTGAAGTGTCAAACTCTATGATTAATAATAGTTTTGGTCCCATCTGATAGTTTCAATTTATAAAATTCTTTAAGAGGCAAAGTAAAAGCTTTCAATACATATCCGTACAAACTCAAAACTCAAAAAGCGACACAGAACTTTGGATTTACGGTAAACGCGATTCAGAGGATAACTTTTTCCTCTCATAGCAAATGATACTTTCTCCTCAATCGTCTTCTTCTTCATCATCAATTCATTTCTATGTAAACTGAGCTTCATCGATTTTGACTCTTTGCACCCTAATTCTTCGATCCCCAATCTCGTTGATTGTTCTGTAAATCTCAGACTCTGTCAATTTCAAGTTATAGATCAAGCTCTTCGGGTTTGCTCCTCGCGGTAATTTTTTTTGGTTTGGTGAAGGGAAATGCCAAGCGTAGCTGTGAAACTCTATAGCGTCTTCTTCAAGTTACTTTTGAAACATCGTCTTCAGAATCTAATTTCTGCTAATGAGCTATCGGATTCCTTCGGCGTTTCTACCCGATCCGATGAATCCGTCGCGGCTTCGAATCCTTGTTTTACCGACGGAGTTGCAACCAAAGATATCCACATTGATTCAATGACCTCACTCACGGTTAGGATCTTTATCCCTGAATCTGTTCTTTCTGCACCCGACCCCAGATCCAATCGAAGACACAGCTGCATCCCTCTTAAACAGACCTCTCCAGAACCGGCTGAGAGGAACGAATCTCGGAGGAACAGCTACGGAAGCAACGACGAAACTATACTACCATACGGAGGATATGCGCCATCTCTCAAAAGAAATTCTCGGAAACTTCCAGTGATGTTGCAGTTCCATGGTGGAGGTTGGGTTAGTGGAAGTTCAGATTCAGCAGCTAATGATTTCTTTTGCCGGCGAATTGCTAAATTGTGTGACGTAATTGTATTGGCCGTCGGCTATAGGCTTGCGCCTGAGAATCGATACCCTGCTGCGTTCGAGGATGGAGTAAGAGTACTGAAATGGGTTGGGAAACAAGCTAACCTAGCTGATTGTTGTAAGTCTTTGGGTAATCGACGCGTAGATAACGTTGAGGTTAAGAAACTAAACGTTCAAGGACATATAGTGGATGCTTTTGGAGCTTCCATGGTTGAACCTTGGCTCGCAGCTCATGCCGATCCTTCAAGGTTGGTATTAGACTATTCTGCTTGTTGCTTTATATGGTGTATTGCTCTCAAGAATGGATTTTGAGTTGATCCATTAATCCTTTTATGTTTACAGAAAGTTAGAATTGGCTTTGGTTTAGATTGTTTCAGCAATCTTGATGCTTGTTTCCAAATATTGATTTCGGGAATTTAGACCCGTTTCGACAGAATAGATCTTTAGGGGATGTTAAGTAGCTTATCTTCCATTGCTTTGTGTTAACTGACGACATCTAGAGTTAGATGTAGACAACTATATGGTCATGGTGTATTGCTCTCAAGATTGGATTTTGAGTTGATCCATGAAGCCTTTTATGTTTACTGAAAGTTAGAACTGGCTTTGGTTTAGATTGTTTCAGCAAATATTGCTTTCTGGAAAGAATAGATAGTTAGGGGATGTTAAGTAGCTTGTCTTCCATTGCTTGTAATCTCACATCAAATTGTTTCCCTCAACTTATTGCTTATATGACTTTAAAAACAGATGTGTTCTTCTCGGTGTAAGCTGTGGTGGGAACATAGCAGACTATGTAGCTCGGAAAGCAGTGGAAGCTGGGAAACTTCTAGATCCCGTGAAAGTTGTTGCACAGGTTCTAATGTACCCATTCTTCATAGGAAAGAACCCAACACAGTCCGAAATAAAGCTGGCAAACTCTTACTTCTACGATAAATCCATCGCTGTTCTTGCCTGGAAACTCTTCTTACCAGAGAAAGAGTTTGACTTCGACCACCCAGCAGCAAACCCACTTGCCTATAACCGCAGTGGACCGCCTCTGAAACTAATGCCACCTACGCTTACAGTAGTAGCTGAGCATGACTGGATGAGAGACCGAGCCATTGCTTATTCAGAGGAACTTAGAAAGGTAAACGTAGATTCTCCAGTATTAGAATATAAAGACGCAGTTCATGAGTTTGCAACACTTGATATGCTTCTAAAGACTCCTCAGGCACAAGCATGTGCTGAAGATATAGCCATTTGGGTCAAGAAATACATTTCCATCCGTGGCCATGAGTTCTCTTACTGAAACTTTTGCCCTGCTGTTATTATATTCTTTTTTGTATGTGTTAAAAGGTTCCTACTTCCTAATCTCTTAAAACTTAATATTATAAAATCCTCTCAACTGAAAATAGGAAAGATAGAAACCCTAATTGATCTCTAGATGGGCATCTTTTTCTAGATCAATTAGTGTTCATAACCTGTAAGACTAACTCATACTCTCTTCTTTATTAGTTATACTAATCTAATAACCTAAAAGCAAACACTCTAAATGCATTAGAGTCTCTTTTTAACTATACTATCTCATTTTCTATCACTAATATCTTCTAAACCTAACATTTCACTATATTGTCCAATTCGAGCCACAAAATAATTTTTTAGTGGATACCACCCTAAAAGACTTTGACTAATTAAGATTTAAAAGCTAAAATCCATTGTGGTATATTTGCCTTTTGATCAGCTAAGTCTCACACATATCCTTAACCATTAGGAACACTAGAATCAAACTGAACATTTCATATGATTGACCATTCTGAATGTTAAAAACATGAACTTTTCATAAGCCCTGGCAAAGAATGCACAATAAGACGAAGATAAACTAGAAAGTGCTCAATTTGACCCAAGTTCAAGAGACTTAAAAGGAGTAGTATTACAGAAAGAAAGCAAGAAGATGGCTACTACTTGGAAACTTTCTTCTTCCCTGCAATGGCAATTTTCTTGCCTTTAAGAGTCCTGCAGTTGTTCTTTGTTCTCTGTCCTCGACATGGCAATCCTTGGATGTGTCTCACTCCACGGTAACATTGAATCTCCTTCAATCTCTTAATTGCCAGTGCATTAAACCTCCTCTACAACATCCACAACACTAATCAGCAACACCATAACCACATAAATATGTGGAATAAGCGTATTAGGAGTATATATATACCAGATCACCCTCGATCATGTACTTGGAGACTTCATCACGAAGAACTATGAGTTCTTCCTCAGCCATGTCTTTGGTGATTTTGTTCTCCATCTGAAGATCAACTAGAATCTGGCGAGCTCTTGTTCGGCCAATCCCATGAATGTATTGAAGAGAGTACTCAATTCTCTTGTTACTAGGAATCTCCACACCTCCAACACGAGCACATCGGATGCTTAGATTCTGCTTCTGCAATTCAACACTAACAAAATCAAAATCTATGGGATCTTAGGCACACTAACCAAATACTCTTCAACCTCTAATAAATAAAAAACTGAACAAATACACATAACAATAAGAAACCAAAATCGAGTGAATCCTTGCAGATAATATTACATTCGGAGCTGGCAGAGCAACACTGTTGCGAGGGAGAGGGTTTGATTTGGTCCAATTGCAAATGAGTGAGAGTGAGTGAGCTACGGGCATCGCAACCATCTGCGCCATTTCTCTATACCAAGTTTGGAATTGCAGATTCTGAAAACGAATTCAAAAGGCGAAGAAGATGAAGAAGCGGATAAGGCAAAGACTTATTGGGCTTTAACTTTTTTGGGACAAGGCCTTTATTGTAATATAAAGCCTGCTTTTGACAGACTTTTTTTTCTTACTAGAAAATGTTCCAAATTCAAAAAACTAAAAACACAGTCTGAAATTTAAATTCAAAAACTCAAAAAGACATTTTCTTATAATTACGAACATCAATCTTCTCAAAAAATGAATGTCAATATTTTAAAACTTAAAATGTTACTTGCTTTCTCTTATTTATAAAGTTTAGGTTACTAGGTCGGTCGGTTGTGATTCATAATTTAAAGTGATAAAAAAAGAATGTTACTTGTAGTAATATGCATGTATTTAGAAAGAAAAAATGTTAGAAAATGTTGATGCTTGTTTCAAACTGTGCAAAATTTCCTTTTTTTCTTCACTATACCCTGCTTTTAGCTTCCGGAGAATATGAAAAAATAGGAACGATTATGTATTCCATAACAAAATGTGGATGATTTCTACGGTCATAAGTAAGGCTTTTGTTGACTTGACTTAGTGGAAGAACTCAATGGTTGGTGCAATATGCATCAGTAGTGGTCCCAGAAATTATTTTGACTAGATTCAAAATATTTGTTTTAAATTCTTAACGGAAAAAAACTTTGGGGGAATCGAACCTAGTGTTGGGAGGTTCAACTCACAAAACTTACTTACTATGCTACTAAATTTTAGATACTCTTACATGCATAAAACTTTATAAAATTATTTAGGATGGTTCATGTGACCCACATCTTCCTTAGTCGGTCTGCCATGATATGCATCCTCCTCTCTGTGATTTTTCTCTGCTTCCATGGAACATTATCATATTAGATGGAGACCAACGAGGTGATTACTGTTGTCTTGTAGTTGCTCTTTTGAATGTCTGCAAATGAGGTTGCAGGTGTTGCTTGGTCCCTCTATGATATATGTTGATATCGAGGTTGATACCTCGATCAAAGATCCATTTAGAGGATTTGACCCGATATATTCGGTTCGGGTGTAACGACGTTTCCATGGGCCTTAAGTAGAAATCCTTAGTATGGGCATGCATAGCCCAAGACGAGCTCACTTCGGCGTAAGACGAGCCTACATCGGCGTAGGGCGGCAAATAAGAAGTTAGAAAAATCTTTAGTAAGGGATATTTCCAAATATTATTAAAAGATATTTACGAATATTTATTAAATATTTCTGGATATTTAGAAGGAATATTATGTAAAGGGATTTAACTTAAATTTCCTATCTGGTATCTATAAATAGGGGATCTTAAGTCTAAATTAAGCATTCATTATTCAATAACACAAACAAAAGAATTTTCATAGCAATTTGATCATCCGATTTTGTTAGGTTGAATCCTTGGTTCAACAATATCCATGGTAAGCATATTATTCAAGATTATGGTTCAGTACAACCTATTTCTTCTTTAGCAGTTATGGATATGACAATGTTGTATTTTGTGGTGATCTAACAATGATGCATAATTCGTTTTCTACAAAAGCAAGAAGCTCATGGCGCAAAAATTTGTAGACGTTTAATAATCTCTATTTATCTCTCCAATATATAGCTCATATGTCCTTTGGTCATCCTTGTTATTTCCATCAACTAAGTCATCGTAGTCTCATTTTTGTAGATCCAAACACGCTCTCGACTTGATAATTTGTTTACCTTATATCTTGAAAGACATGATGTACCATAGTTCTTCTATTGAAACGGTTTGACAAACAAAGAAAAAAAGAAAATAAATATCATGGATAACAAGTGTTCCAATAACATCTCTAACAAAAAAAAACATACTCAAAGAGACATGAATTCAAAACAAATCCAAACCCACCAAAGACAAAGTCTTTTTTTTAATCATAATAATATTTTCATGCTATTCAAAATCTCATGTTTTCCTCACGGTATTGCTCCCTCTTTTTTGTTCCTCTGCTTTAGAGAAAAATTGGATATATGAAATCAAATATCATGGGCAACGACAGATCATGAGCTAGACAGGGAATGATGCACATGGCCAAATTCTTTCTATGTTGTTCACCGTGACTTGATCTAACTATCAAATACATTTCCCCGTCTTCTATTCCAACTCCCACAATATTTACTGCATGCATATTCATGAGGTGTGATTCTCTAGATGTAGGTCCACAGTAGATTTTCTGCATTATTAACATAAACGTGAAGAAAACAAAATTAGTATCTTAAATGACTAATCATATATATGAAAGTGGTTGACCCTCTCCGTAAATATGACACGTCATCAGAAAAGAGGTTGCCACATGTACTACAAAAAAAATCATATATCAACTTTAAATAAAAGAAAATCTTAATCGTCGCAATAATGACAAACGCAAAATAGTATAAGTATTTTTAAAAGGAAAATGAATCACACTCAGATCTGGAATTTGCAAAAGCTCGATGGACATGGATAACCATTACTTCGAGAACATAAGTTTTCCTTCAAAACTCGTTGCAAATGGAGTCACTCAAATTTTATAGAAATACAATTCTTAGGCGCTGGAGCATTGTGTAGTAAGAAAGAAAATCATGTCTGTAACATGGAGGCTATAAATAATCATATATGAAATCCATTTTAGCCTCGACTTGGTGTGTGTTATGATTTCAAAATGATAATGTAGGTTGAGATTTGAGAGAATTATTTTATCACATGGTTATGGTATGTACAAGACGTATATGATACTGCGTGCAAATATGAAATTTTTCTTAGAATACAAGGCTCGATCTTGTAGTAGTTGACATGTGTGATGTGACACTCAAGATTGAAGAATCATAATACAATTAAAAGCCATGGATGTGTAACTGTTTTTTTTTTTAATCAATTCACCTCATCTTTATTTTTTCTTCTTACCAAACACTACAATAATTCTAAATCTTAATACAAATGTGAATTTAGACAGATAATTGAGAAAGCTAGAGGAGAGGTGAGCCTAATAGATGGAGGAAAGGTTTTTGTGTTTGTTGAGGTTCTTCATTTCAAAGTCTCATAAACTATAATATTTTAGTAGATTTTGACCGATTGGACATGATATTTTATGGTTTAACCATTTTATCTTTTGTATAAAATCGCACCCGCAACTGCGAATGTAAAGATGAAAGGAATATGTATCTCCTTAATGTTTAAACTTGAAGATAATTAAACAGAAGCGTAAGATTGTTCATATATTGTTAGCACCTCCAACAATAGATATTAAGAGTTTCTTAATGAGGTTCTTAAGTTAAAAATGATTTAAAATAATTCTAAAATGTAATAATCATTAAGAATTAGCTTTTATTGAAGAAATTTTAGAATTGTTAAGAGTCGGTTATGTGTCAGCATGTGAATTTTATTATCTTTTTACTTTTTTTATTTTTTGTTATGTGAGATGATTGAACCTAGAATCATTTCCTTCTCGATTGAACCCAGCAAATGATGATGATGATCTTTCCCTTTTGGCAGATTCTGATATCGGTGAAGCTCTTGACTGGCTTGATGATAATGACGATGATGATGATTTTAAGGGATCGAGATCGATATGTACAAGGTGATTACCGTTTTAGACATGGATGTTGTTGGCATAATCCTCGGAAAATGGTGAAGACATGGGCTGAAAAAGAACACAGAAATCTTAAGAGGTAAAACGACTTAACAAATCACGATTCTTTGAATTTATGTGTATTAATGATTTTGAGTCTATTTGTTGATATACATGTTTGATTGGCAAGCTTCAAGCAGTAGGAATTAGGTGTCCCAGCTCTTATACTTCTACGCCTTCATGTTCTAGTCATGGAGTTTATAGGTTGGCTCTAAAGCATTAAATTTTGATGCAGGGATGAGAATGTAGAGTTCAAGTTCGAATGTAAAATTTTGTGACACAAAAATTGGTTAAAGAAGAAATACAGATAAATACAGAATTTGATAGCCAAGGATAATGATGTGTTTGGATTCTTTGTTAAAAGTGTTCTCTTTTATTATCCTTTCAGGCAATTGATTGTTACTCTAGGAGAATTTCATAGATATTAGGACTGATGGAGATGCAACCAGAAAAAAAATGCTAAAGAAGTGCTTATGAGATCATGTACTAATTATGTGTAGCTATTTTATCATGTTTTGCATCCTTCTTTTTGTTCCATTTACTGTGCGTATAAGATGTTAAAGATAAATTGTTTACTGTTGGCATTATTTGTTTGCACTGTTGGCATTATTTGTTTACTTATTTACGACATAGAAGAGAAGAAGAATTCATGTTAGTTTATATCCATCTTCAAGTGTAGTTCTGATGATGTTACTTCAAATGTGATCATTTGTGATAAATTTTGTGTATTTTGATTACTTTATATTCTTATTTTTCTGTGATCTTTGATTACCAAAGATAGATTTTGATTATATTTTGTGTAATAATAAAATTTTTGATTATCAAACTAGATTCTTCTTTTGATTTGTTGTTTGGTTTATGAAATTTGGTTTGTGATTTTTGATTTAAGAACCATTTGGTTCTTCACCAATGGAGCAACAATTTTGTTATAAAATTTTTAAGTTTCTTAATCAAAAAATTAAATATAAAACAGATTAAAAATTAGTTAAGAAACTTTAGTGAGTTTCTCCTTTGGAGATGGTCTTATACTTCTTTTATTTTGTTGATGAAGTCAATATTTTAGATAAAATATACTCGCATAATTTGGAATTTCAACTTCTAGAGTCTTCAAAATTTAGTTTTAACTTTGAGATTCATAGGTTTTGTTGTTTTAAAAAAGATATTCTGATGAGGAACGTTTTATTTTTTATTTACCATGATTCTTTTTATGAGTTTAGTTGGATGCAGAAGTAACAATGGTAAATTTTCAGTAATCAATTTTTTTGTAGTTGATATCGGCATTGTATGGAAGACTCCCACTAAAATGATATATCTGCAAGGCCTTTCACCCAACTAAGTTCCAAATAACAACAAGTTTTGGGTTTCTTAAATGGTAATAATTTATGCTTTTAGTTATTTTTGGACATTTATCTCTAATTTCTTTGGCTTAGATTTTTCCGATCAAATTACATGTAGTGTAAAGAAACATAAAGTAATTGCACGCCTTAAAGAGTTTCTCAAAGTTTGTTCTGAAATATGAGCATTAAATCTATGATCAATGAGTTTCTTTCGAGAGAATTACACCTTGACAACTCTTCTTTTCAGGCAATTTATATATATATATATATATATATTATATTGTTTTATACCTTGCTAATTTTTTGGATTACTATATAGATATGAATTGTTATATGCGTGTTTATATGTCTACGAAACAAATGTTGTATGTTGGTGGTAAAAGTACTTAATAAATATTAGGATACCCTTACACTTGATAACAAGATTGAATATCATGCTCATATTTCGAGCAGTAAAAACACACTTGATATTCTTATCTCATTATGTGATGATTTTGAGATTTTCTTATGAACAAAACTTGCCAAATCTTTTTGGCTATGATACCATGAAAAAATCCATATTATTTCATCTCAAGTTTACAAAGTGGAGGCTGTTAAGTATTTATACCTACGTCATCTAAAAGCATATACAACATAATATCAAGGCCATATAAATAATCATATATATATCATAATAATAAATACATATATAAGAGAAAGAGAATGACACTTACGCGAAAAATATATTCGGTAACTAAATTCTAATAAGAGAACAAATATTTTGTTTAGAAATATATGCATCCATATAAAGAAATTAATCGTTTATCTCTTATCCATTGTAATTTTCTTGTCTTATTATACCAATATCTAATTTTGGTTCTCTATATAATATAGATATATTGACACGACTAAGGAAGTGTGTCCCATTATTTTTATGTGTAGAAGTTTTGGCTTTAAGGGAGACGGTTCAGGTCCACAAGTTTCTGTCTACGACCTTTGCCTCAGACTATGTCCAACTTATCAACCTCTTCAACTAAAACAAATACATATATGAATTTCATGGCCTCATATATGATATAAGATCTTTAACCTCTCATTTTGATGTAATTCAGTTCACTTTTGTCCCTCGGTTAAAAAATAGTGAAGTTGACTTTTTAGCAAAACGTTCTCTAAGATGAGGTGTATCTACTTTGGATTAATGAATGATATAAGTGGTGCCAAAAAAGAAAAAAACACGCTTTCTTCATGTCAATACGATTTTCGTATATTTTTTATATATGATTTGTTTTTGTTAAGTGAACCTCTTATTTATTAGCTATGACAATACTCACACAATTACGATAGTATTACAAAAGATTAGGGAAGATTATGCACAAAACTGCACCATATCTTAAGAGATAAATCTAATGGGGGAACTAAATTCTCGGTGTGAATGAGATTCTAACCACGACCACGTTGATTTGTCTTGCCTTGACTTGCCCGTCCACCACATTTTTTGGTTTGCCAATGCATCTATATAACCTTTGTTGATGATTTAAGTGGAAAGAGCAGTTGTGAGAAGCATAACACCATCAAAAACGAAGATTGTTGCAAGAATTGAATTTTCTAAAATCCAACTTCATTGCAACCGAGAGAGGCATTAGACTAATAGATGCACCCAAATCACATAGGCATTTATCGAATGTTAAAGGACCTAGTGAACAAGGTAATGTAAATGAACCTTGGTTCTGGTAAAGATCAGCCAGCTAAGGGAGTTCTTCAAGTATAGCTAAAGCTAGGAAAGACAAAGTCCAAGTTCCTTGCTTCTAATCTAAAAAGGAGAAATGAGTCGCTAAACTCCTATGCAGCTAAACCCTTCTTATGTCTCTCATTTTCTTTTGTATGTCATTAAATTTCTTCTGTTGTTATGAATGAGCGTATTTACCTCCTAACGCTCTGCTGGATGACCTTTCTCGTGACCCACAAAGAAAGTTACGTGCTTCCCATGCGCAATCTCTCCCGTGCAGTCTTAATTTCTCGAAAGTTTCTTTTATTAGGAGTCATAAAATTTCGAATCAGATACTATATCATATTCGGATGAATCTTGTTTTCCTTATGAGAAAGCCAATGAGACAAACTTGTTTGAACTAAAACAAAGGTTATGACTATCTTCACTTTTTTTCTGGTTAGTGACATGACCATTAGTGTCAACAAAAACATATAAGACTATATATTATTTGTGTCACTGTGTATTGACAAATTTTATAGACACTATAGAAACTAAGTGTATAAGTAGATACTTGTTGGTGTTATTGGTGATAGTGTTCTATAATCTAAAGATACATAAATTTATAAAATTTGAAGTCCAAGATTAGAATAAAAAATTATTCTCATAAAAAATATATTGTGGCATATTAATATCAATGTTTATTCGATTGGAGAAGATATAAACATAAAAAAACTTAAGCAAACAAAATATAGAAGGAGAAAAAATAAACAAACACAATTATTTTGTTTACAATACTCCTTTTATTTTATTTTAATTGATATTTAAGAATTTTATACACAAATTAAAGAATAACATTGACATTATTGGTTTTACTGTTTACATTGTAAAATTATTAAATATAACTAAATTCAATCAATCAGAAATCATTTTTAAAATATATATGATCTTAAAAATCATAAAACAATATTTACATAGAAAAATTTCATTTAACAAAAAAAGTTCTCTAAAACATCAACAATAATTAATCTAGGGGACTATCGTCAAGGGCTTTATAATTCTCGGTTTAGAATAAAACTATCTTTTTAGTATTATTATCTTTCCATTTTTAAATAATTTATTTTTAAAAACTTTCACACATCTATATTATTAATTGGGAAACAATATTTAAGAAAAACCATTTGTTGTGTAGAAATGTACATACAATGACATTGGTTTTAACATAAGTTTAGAATTTTTATTAAGGGTAATAGAGACATATTATATAATTCTTGAAAACATAGAATTCTCTTTTAAAATATTTTCTATAAATTATATATATATATATATATTAATATCCCCTATAAACATGGAATTCCTAATTTTCTTAACAAATTTTCTTTATATTCAAAATATTAATTATTTTTATTTTTAAAATTAGTAATATGATAAAATTAATCCAATAATTAATAATATTATTATTTAAATTAATTTTAATATTCCTAGAACTTAATTTATCTTATTTAAAATTATTTTTAATAAGATTATTAAAATAATAAAATAGTAAAAGTATATAAATCAATAAAATACGAAACTGTATATTTTTCTTAATATTATACCATAATATAACATTGGAATCATTATATATTACTGAATTTAACAATAGCTAATTATGAAAATTTTATGATATATAAATTTCATAAAAAATGGATATGTTGGTATATACTTTTTTATTGCATTATCGACATATTATCAATATGTGGCTTAGATCATTTCATTTTTGTGATAAAAATAAGAATACATATTATTTATTCAAAAATATAAAAATTTAATTAAATGTGTCATAAATTTATTAGTCAAACCATTTTAATTCAAGTAAATATTATTATAATTTTGTGTAGTTGATTATAGGTTTATCACGTAGTTTAATGATGGTAACAAAGAGAAAATTCTATAAACTATGTAAATGCAGGTAAGGTTGGAAGAACAATGTGGGTATACCTCTGTTTTGCAAATCTTTTGAAACGATCGAGCCTCATTTTTTTTTCGATTCCATTTACTTTCACGTATTATAAACCTTTGCTCATACTCAACCCATAACAAAGTGGCAGTGAACGTTTTCTTTAGAAAAAAATTCGAGATTAGCAAAATCAACCAAATACTGCATCGAGTATTCCTTCTACTCGGTGTTAAGACTTTCAAAGAGTCTCAGAATACTAATAAGCTCTGCTATGACAATGGCCCAACAATTTCAAAACTGAAAGGGATTCACTTTGCAAAACAAAATCAACATTAAATTTGAACAAATCGCAAAAGACTAACCATGAAATCCTTGGGTTTTCACTATTCTCATACGTACTAACCAAACATCTTTTACTTCGAAAATTTTTCCTCCCTATAACAATAAAATAAATTATTGTTATAGATATTAAAAGATTTCATATTCATTAATCAGATGATATATATAT